>VMBQ01011266.1:0-24298 GCA_007657795.1 Dreissena rostriformis | reverse complement strand
ACTTACTTCAGGTTTGATGCTTTAAACAGTCATGCACGAACATAAACAAACAGCAATGTGATTTAGCTAAAAGTTCTCAAATACTTCTGAAAATTCCAGCATTGGATAATTAGGACACTCATTTGTTTGAATAACATATTCACGTTGAGTAGCCTGTATTAGACATACTATTACATTGTATATATCAGAACCTTTAAACATTAATTAACCTTCTCTTATAAAGGGAACTAAATAATGACTTGAATGGCAAGTCATTTAGTTTTTTGTTAACTTGTTATTATTTGCAGTGAATTCGTATTTTAAAATATGTATGTAGTAGCAAATCATTCGTATATCCATTTTGACAAGAGCTATACTTGCTTTAGTCTTATAAGAAATAAACTATACGGTATGATTTACTATTCTGCTCTTAGCTAAAACATAGCCTTGCATAACATTTTAGTAAAGGTAAAATGAAACAAGGCTCCTACGCTAGGAGCAAAATCGCAGTTGCTGCCCTTAGACAGTTAAATTAAAACTTTGAGCATTTTAAGAATCGAATACTATGTTTCCACATTTTCATCGTTGCATCAACATTCGAGAAAATGACAACTTTTTACTTCATTAACACCGCCGGCGTCTGTTGCTTGTACAATTATCCCACAATGAAATACTTCTATTTTGGTAACGTTATTTTATGATGTAATGGCAATCGTGTTGATTGTCAATAAATTGTTTCGGGCTGGGACGTTAAACGTCCGTGTCAGAAAACTAAACAATTATAACTGAGACACAATTCTATTTCAACGCCATATTAAAAATTATAGTGTGGTAGAATGCCTGACTGTCACTTATCTCCCAAATCATATCCGGAATCTTGCCCAGTCTGTAGTAATCAACCATGACTTCGGTTGACATTTCCTGTAGATAACATATGACCGCAACCTATCATCAAGNTTGTTATGACTGCAAACATCCCTGCATAATTTTCTAATGCCGTGAACGAAATATGTCCTGATTGGGCTGAAATGTTTAGTATAATACCTCACGTTATAATTTCTCGATACAATGCATTTACAAAATATCAGCGGAAACTTAGAATTATTTTAACTCTGATTATCGTCTATACACGCTTGTCAAATTCAGCAACACTTTAAATTATGATACCTCACGTTAATACTTCTATTTGTAAATAACCCTTTCACAAGTTAATTAAACGGTTAGATGCATGAACTAATTATTACAGACAGCAACTGTGATGCTATACACACGTTAGAAGATATAGCATACTATACCTTCTAGAAGACAATACTATGTTTGCTGAATCACATAATCTTTATTGATATCGATCATTTTGTAAGAAGATGACCTCTGCAATACAACGCCGCGCGCCGTACATAAAATACCACATCTCCATTTGCGGCTCATTTCATATGACAAGGTGCAATTCAGTCAATTAAAATGCAGAATAGTGGCTGATTGATTGGTGCATGGCGGTGTTTGTTAGGTGGTCACATGATGTATAAAGTTCATTTGCAACAATAACATCACCTTGAACCAAACACAAACCTGTTCAAATGTCTAGACGAGAAGAACTGCTTGAAGCTTAGTGAAGACTTTAAACGAGCGTTAAGCGAGTTTCTTTTAACAAAGGTGCATTTTTTTTCAGAAAAGCCGCATTTGAAGCTTATGAATTGCGCATCTAAGCTAATTGTTATCATTCGTTTTTATTATGGTAGTTGTATTTACGGAATGCATACGTATTATGATCAATGAAATATGTAACCAAGTTATTTGCAAAAGTTGCGCTTGATATTATGCTTGAGGCTGAACTGGTTATTAAGAGTACATAACTCTTACACGTTATAATCAGTTTTTCATTGCATGTGCACAGTTGTCGATTAACGCGTTGTACTAGAAATGAAAGGAAACTTAAGGTAGCACTATACAGTTTTTAGCCTTAGTGTCGAATTGGCAATGGAGAAATTTCTAATAACCAAAGAAACTGAGCAGTAATAATAGTGTTTTACAAGTTTAAAATATCATATTTGAGTGGAGGTGGTTTGAAATGCATGCTCAGTGAATTCGAAAATGTGTCCAGTGCATAGCCAGTGTCTCTGCTGGGCTGCCAAGGTCATGAAATACTACATGCTGGTTTCTAGCTCCGAAGGCTAATTTTGCACGAATTTTAAAGGGGCCTTTACTCAACTGAATTTCTGTGAAAAACCACGTGGATGACCCTAGGATTTCATCGGTGTCGGTCGAATACCTGGTTAGTAATGCAGTAAAACAGACAGTGTTTAATGACCTGGTTATTGCAGTTTAGTGGTAAATTTGTGTTGAAAATCAAGGAAATGTCCGCCAAAACAGGTGACATTCAGACCCCCAAATTGGCTGATTTTCAATGATAAATAATTGAGCAAGTTGTCGCACCATGGCTATCCATGTATTTTTTGGAAGACATACCCTCAACAATACTGAAGATATGTTTTGTATGATTTCAGGTGTAGACGTTGTGTCAGCTGTGATGACGGACAGTCCCCCACCCCGGCAGCCAGTAGCCGATTTGTGAAAAACTGTAGTGTGCCCACATAAAATAATTTTCTGCATTGGTGTAAACTTATGAAACTGCGGTAAAGCTGTCAATACCGCTAACGAGGTAACATGTGTCCCAATTTTTGTGTATAAGTGAGCTGCTTTTAAAGCGAAAATCGAATTAAAGAAATCACTATGTGTGTTCGAAATCATATATATGTAAAGAACTTTTTTCCAATGTTTATTTGCGTTATTTTCTAATGGCTATTGTATTTCGACCTGATGTCAGGTTGTACAGGTTAATAATTTGGAAGGTTCTGCTGATGCCGTATCATCGTTCTCGTATTTATGCAGTCTTGTATAACCTGCTGGTTAAAGTCCCAGTCCATAAAACAAAGCATTGCATTTTAACAGGAAATACGTATCATGAACGTTTATTACGTTATTCCAGTGAAACATGTTCGCTTGTAAAAAATGCATTGAATAATGTTAAGGTTCCTAACCGCCTGGTTTATTTAAACTACCGACGCTTGGTATATTCGACGTTTATACATTAAATGACTGCCGATTTACTGTAGTGGAAGTACAAAGTGTCGCATGTACAGAAACTTGACAATTTAATCAACGATATACTTTAACATTTTAAATACGTTTGTTTTCTATTTCGGGAAAACGCTGCCCATGTGAAATGATTTCTGCAAAATTCCTTTTTAGTGGTACTGGTGCTTAAATATATAAAGTTGTTTTACTGATGATGCAGTTTCATACACAAACATACGTGTATCTTTGTGACTCATACGTATTGTTAGCATATTATCACCACAAGTGATGACGTTCTCCAGTCATTATTGACTGTTCGAAAGTATTTAGTATATGCTACATACTAATTGTAAGATGATTCCCGAGCGGAATGCTCGTCACTTTTTACACATCCCTTGATTTTCAAAGCAAATATTTGCGTCAATTCACCTTTATTTCACATTGAACATACCATGAACAGACAGTTGGCCAAATAGTCTATAAAAACTTACCTGCTGTGACGTTAAAAGGCATAATATTACAACAAAAAATTAACAAGAAAAAACTATATTTAAGACGGACGGTTATTTTCTTCTATGTTGTGGGAAAGCTTCTTGACTCGACGGTTGATGTGTATTACCAAACGTCAAGCTTTGAAAATGTGAATTGCTTTTTATATATTTAGAAGTAATATAGACGTGGTCTTGGTGTAAAGCGTAAAAGACTTGTACACATAACAAATTTCAAATATTCATATTATAATGTGCATTGTTTGGAATGACCAAAGCTTAAAAATGACAACAAAATCAACAATTTGAAAATGAACACTTTTCGACGGAAGTAAATGTGTCCTCGTGAAGAATCGTGTACTTGAAGATGAAATAGTCCACCTTATAAGTATGCCAAATATAAACACGCTTCATATGTCTTACACTTGAGAAACACACGCAATACAAACATGGTATGCAACCTATTCGTCCTAACTAACGTGCGCAATATTGAATTGCACATCTAAAACGTAATATGTCTTACACATGAGAAACACACGCAATACAAACATGGTATGCAACCTATTCGTCCTAACTATCGTGCGCAATATTGAATTGCACATCTAAAACGTACAAACGGTTCTGTTATTATAATAAATTGTTATTTTAAGTTTTATAGTTGCGGCCCTTAGACAATTAAAGTAAAACTTATTGTTTTTTTAAGAATCGAATACTACTTGTCTATTTTTTTTATCGTTTCATAAACATTCGAGAAAATGACGACTAAATGGTTCATTAACAATGGCGGCGTTTGTTGCAGGATGCACTGGGTACATTTGCAGTGTCAGTTANAATACAAGATGTAATATTTTTAAACGTGCAATCATTGTTTTAATTACATAACGCAATAACTTTTGAAAATATAAACCTTTCAGATGGTGACGAGAGTATCTCACATGCTGATGTATCTTGGGATTTTATATTTTTTTATTTGAACCTAAGTCATGCAATATTAAACTTTATTGGGGAATAATTCAAAATATGTTTTCCAGTAGCCTGAGTAGGGAATATGCTTGATTTGTAATGAGTTTCGAATGATTAAAAAAAATATTTGAAAATATTAAACTGATAAAATGCCTTACCTGTAAATTATGGGTTTGACTTTTCCTCAGTCTGTTTAAGCCAAGATGACTTGAGGATATTGATTAAACCCACAAAAGGTTGGAGCTGTTCATTTTTTTACAAAGGTTATTTTGAAATCCAGAGTAGCGTATCAGACTTAATAAAAAGAAAGCGACAATACAAAGCAATTATAGTTATTGATTTCAACAAATAAAAATGTATTAGCTTGGTAAGTGGCAGTCGGCCAGGTTTACGATTGTTCAATTAGGTTTAGCAACCGACCATGTGACAAACGGGTTTATCAATGAATAGTATAATAGATCCTTTTTAAATTATAATTACATGCTAATCTATTAAATGTAATAATATAATTGTGTTATTTACTTGTAACGTTTTGTGAAAAACTCTTGACAGAGTTGCACAACGTGTTAAGTTTTAAGCCCCTTGAAACCGGCTTAAGTTACTTTATGCTTTGCCTTGACTGTTTGAAAGCGGGGATTCANGTACTGTTTCGGCAATCAGTCACTTGCCATAAATAAAGGACCAACTAATTGTTTATAATAAGATTTCAATACTGCTCCAGCAGCTGGAGTTTCACTTCTTTATATTGACTGTTTGAAAGCGGGGATTCAAGTTGTATCGATGTAGGTTTGTGTGCGTTCCTTGGTTTTTTCTTGTGGTTCGTCTAATTTTGTTTAGCGGTTTCTTACTATTTGGCAATTGTTTACTTACCAACATATAAGACCACAAACTATTATCAAGGTTTCTTCGTCTGGTTCAGCTGAAGTATCTCAGTGTTGTTGTTTTCTATAGTATAAGTGTAATGTCTGTTGGTAATAAAACTGTTAAGTTGTGACAATATAAGATTGTAAATGCATTAATTTGATCCTGTTAATGTGACTCTTACAAATTCCTTTTCTCATATTATTATAATCTCAAGTGAGGACGTCTTCGTTACGTAAGCATGTTGAAGTAAGTAGACGATATAAAACTNAAAATCAAGAAAAACTATATTAAAGACGGACGGTACTTTTCTTCTATGTTGTGGGAAAGCTTCTTGACTCGACGGTTGATGTGTATTACCAAACGTCAAGCTTTGAAAATGTGAATTGCTTTTTATATGTTTAGAAGTAATATAGACGTGGTCTTGGTGTAAAGCGTAACAGACTTGTACACATAACAAATTTCAAATAGTCATATTATAATTTGCAATGTTTGGAATGACCAAAGCATAAAAATGACAACAAAAACAACAATTTGAAAATGAACACTTGTCGACGGAAGTAAATGTGTCCTCGTGAAGAATCGTGTACTTGAAGATGAAAAAGTCCACCTTATAAGTAAGCCAAATATAAACACGCTAAATATGTTGTACACTTGAGAAACACACGCAATACAAACATGGTATGCACACTATTCGTCCTAACTATCGTGCGCAATATTTAATTCCACATCCAAAACGTACAAACAGTTCTGTCATTATAATAAATTGTTATTTTAAGTTTTATAGATGCGGCCCTTAGACAGTTAAAGTAAAACGTAGAGTTTTTTTAAGAATCGAATACTACTTTTCTAAATTTGTATCGTTTCATAAACATTCGAGAAAATCGCGACTAATTGGTTCATTAACAAGGCCGGCGTTTGTTGCAGGATGCACTGGGTACATATGCAGTGTCAGTTAACAAGTGTTAGTATCAGCTTGTACATACTAACACAATAAAATAGTTTTATTTTGGTAACCTAATGTTATATCATAATGACAATCAATTGCCAATAAATGTTTTGGGCTGGGACGTTAACACCATTGTCAGAAAACAAAATATATATATAACTCAGATAAATTACAATTGCAACGCCATATAAGAAATAATAGTGTGGTTGAACGCCTGAATGTCAATTATCATATCCGGAATCTTGCCCAGTCTAAAGTTATAAACCATGACTTCTGTTGACATTTCCTGCCGATAACCAATGACCGCAACATCTCAATAAGTAACAAAAGCAACAGTTCACTATCTTTGCGTATTGGGATTTTCCTGAACCGATTTTTACACCGGTATTAAAATACGAACACGATGTCCATTTCTTCAACAACAAACTTGTATTGCTTAATGAACAAAGTTGAATGAAGCCGATGAAACAACATAGTGTTTCTAAGCATTATGAATGGGTATTCATCGCATGTTTTCTCCAACATGCGTGGTTGTTTATAACAAAATCGTGCAAATAAATGTTGGTTTATTATATATAGTTATTGTGAATGCTATTAATAATACCAACAAGCAAATTTTAATTAGACAAACCATTCATAAATACATGTAATCATTGTAAAACATGTGTTAACATTCACATAACCTTTATACCATTTTGATGTTTAGGAACACATTTTCAATAAAGCCTCAGATTATCATAAATCCTTACGAAGCATGACAGTGATGTTTTATGAAAATGACAGAAAGGTAATTTACAAACAATTATCAAACACTTTAGCAACTTACACCTATTCAAGTGTGTAGGCAATATGGGTTCATCTAGAAGTGGAACGATTTTTTTTTTATAATTTCCGAGTAAGAATTAAAAATATTCTTTTTCGGCCATCATATACTTGATATAATACTTAATAAAAAGAATAGCATATTACTGCTTTCGATTTTTTTTTTAATAATGTGCATATACATTCAGGTTTTATAATTAGGTCATTTAAACCACGTACTCAAGCTTCTTTCGGAGTTGCGTACTAAGTAAAACATATTCTATATGATGTTGGGTTCTGAAATCTTGTCAACGACTATGATTTATATCAAATTTGTATATCATCGTGCATCAAAAGGCTCTACGCATATTACTCTAATGAATATAAAAGCAATGTATACAACACTGAAATTAAATTAAGTTAATAATTCGATATGATGTTACTGTTTATTTATACTCTGCTTCGTGATTTATTATTTTAATGTGAATTTTGACATGCCTTTAAACCGATTCATATATCAACGTGTTTTGCATCAATGATTTTGCACAAGATTGAAATGAATTATTGTTTGTGTACATGTAGTTGTGTTTGTTGTGTGATAAATGAATCATCGATTGTGTTTTGACTACCTACGGGCTAAGGATAAAGTTTGGCACGACGTTTAACTGGTTTCAACCCAAAGGCTTTAAATTGACTATTCAAATGCGTTGACACCAGTTGTATTTGTTTCTTTTGTTTTGTGTTTTTTTCTGTCTTGTATAGACTAATTAAAAGGAAAGCAACAATACAATCCAATTATATTTATTGATTTATATTTATTGATGTCCATAAATGTTGTTGCATTAGCGTGGCCAACACAAGTCTTGTTTGTAAGCAAAATGGTTTAAGTGACAATATCGCACCAATTTGATTCTGTTAATGTGACTCTTACATATAGGTCCTTTTCGCATATTACTATTATCTCAAGTGATGACGTCTATTTTACATAAGCAAGTAAGTGGTAGATAAAACACTGTTCTAGATAATTTGTATCAAAGCTAAATGTTTGTCTTTTATGACACACCATGCATCGCAATGGTGCTAATGGTAAAAATTGTTGTAAACAGTTTTTACTGATAACAATTGCCGTGAGATCGAAATGCAATATTTGTTTTCTTCTTCTACAAACATATAGTTAAGTATGCATAGCCTAGATAAACAAAGTACAAACTTACGTCAACGTGGCTTTATTAATATAAATTGTTCAAGCATGTCCCAAATACGTAAATCGACCGCAGGTAAAGCGGCCGATATAATACATACATCAAAAGACATTCAGCTAAGAACTTTCAACGAATAATTGTGTGACGGTTAAACACACTTTATTATACCTCAACTCCGTTTTTCAATTGTTTGATTGGGCTGCAATTTTTATAATTATACCTCACGGTTTCATTACTCAAAACAATTCATTAACACAAATTCAGCGGTCAACAATTTGAATTATTTTACCTCACGTGATTTGTGTCTTTACAACGCATTTTAAATTCAGAGGGCAACCATTTATATTATTTTACCTCACGTGATTTTTGTCTATACAAAGCATTTTAAAGTCAGTGGTCAACAATGTAAATGCTTATACCTGACGTGAATGTTTGTCTATGCATCGCATATTTATTGCAGCGGTCAACAATTTTTGCTGCCCAAAACACTTTAGGATGCCTATGATATAAATGGTTTTGATGGTCATTAACAACAAACTAATATGATCCAGTTTTACAATTCAATGTCAATCTTAACCTACGACCTTGGTAGCGAGGCACATCCATTTTAAATGAGGCTCTTAGTGCTATTTCGTTATTGTTTGCTATTATTAAAAAAAACACTCATATTTATGGCGTTATTTGTTCTAAATCGTAAAAACCAACTTTTTCTAGCCTAAGTGACTCAAGGGAATCCACAATATAACAATGTGTGAATTCGAAGCATAATATAAACGTTCTTGGCGTCTCTGTAATGGTTTTGCCCTTGCACCATGATAAAAAAGCATATTATGTCCACCCCTCCCCGGGGATATTTTGATTTCCATCCCTCCGTTCATCAACTGGTCGGTCGGATATTCGACATATTGTGTCCGTATGTTACGATTATTTGTACGATGGTTACTCACGACGCATGGGAGACGCCCATCGAGTTTGAGGTGAACATGTCAAATGTTAAGGTTGTGAAAATGGAATTAGTATCCGCGCAATATATAAAACAATCGTTATCTATGATCATTTAATCTATATAGGGTTACATGGGAGGAAAGGAAGATACAAATCGCTTTTAAGGTAAACATTTCAAAGGTCAATTTCTAAGCGGCCGTTAACATTACATTTGTTTCCGCGTGATATCTAGAAACACTGTAACATATAATCATCGAAATTACTGTGAAGGCTACACGGGGTTAAATGCGACTTCTTTCAGATCAAAAGGTCAAACGATAAGGTAACGGGGACATGCAATATTACAACATCTCGAAACAATTGCTCATGACGACTTCGCTGCAAGTCGATGACAAAGAGGTTTTACAAACATCTCTTCTTGCTTCATGATTTCCAATCAACATCAAGAACTCGAATATGACAATTCGTAATATGCTACTCACCATAGGCAAGGTAAGATAACATTTGCTATTTTTCATTTAGGAAAAAGCGTTGGTCCCTGGCCAAATAGGGATCGTCAATCAACAAAAACATAGCACAACAGACTTCCATCGTTAATGTGTATTGGTGTGTTGAACTTTTTATCTCTGTTTGTAGTTGGTATTTATACAAATAACTACCTTTACCTGTAACCACGGTATAATATGTTTGCCAATATATACATGAATACTTTATTATGGGTATAAAACACAAATATCAAGAATTCTCGTTTTCTCTTTTTAAATATTTCATGTATCATCATATGAAATTTAAATTTGGCTGTCACAATTAAAGTTACTTCTAAAAATATGAAGTCAATGAAATATTACGTTTTTCGGAAGTAACACAACCTTCATTTGTTCGTCTTTGACTTGATTCGAAGTAACGTTATTGTAATTGAGACCTATAACTGCGAATGTCCATTTAGCCTCGGTCACATACTACTGAATAAGACGCAGACCGCAGACCAGATTTTCGGTTCACGTTTACAATACGCACGGGCACCATGAGTCTGACGCGCGCCTATGTCACGATTGACGCACGTTTGTTTATTTTCAAAACCAATCAAGTGGGTCTGCGAATAATTGGTTTGATGTGCGTGCAGTAGAATCCATTCAGTCCATGGGCGAAATTGAACGAAGCATTTTAACACTGGTGTTGACAAGTCGTCGCTGCTAAGACATGTATGAGATCCTGTTTTTTTTTAATTGTAAGAATACATGAAAATATGTATGTTTCCACTTTAATAACTAAACGATTAAATATGCAACAAACATTGCGTCTATCGCAACCACCATGAGGTGACCGTTAGGTGTCTATTTCATTCATGCGATCAACGTGCGACTTACCCGAGTGAGTCGCACTGTGCCACCAAAGGCGTCGTTTGTCGTCTGCAAAGACACTTTTCTTAGCGGACAGATTCTGAGTAAAAAACGTGCGTGTGACTTATGTTCTACGCACGTTGTGCGCATGGTGCACTTACGACGGTTTTTGATGCACGACCGACGCGCCGACTAAAGCGCTTGCGTAAATATCAGTTGTGTGAGTTGTGGCGACCTTGCGATTGGGAAAATGAAACACGTTCGTCGTACGTCAGACGCACGTTGATGACAAAAAATCGCGACGCACGCACGACGTTAGTTCCTGGTTGAAAAACCCGAAGATGATGTTTGTTAACACGCATACCGAAATTCGCGGATTTTATATTAGTATTCTCACTCATCTTTGCATTGTTTTTACATTTTGTTGTTTTCAACACATTTATGGATGAACTTGTTAAATGCCACCACATTAACATGTAAACATCATAAATCATGGCAAATATAACTTATTCACAATTGTGAAAAACAAACAAGATTCACGAATTCGTGTTTACTTCAGAGTAACCGGATGCTTTTCTTGTGGTTGTATATTGAAAAATACTGCAGTTGACCGAATTTACTTTTGTTGTGTTTCCTAATTAATATACCTTTATCCATTCGCGTCGACGTAAAAGAGGAATAGATGAATTCGGGATGTATAATGAAAACTCCCTGGCGGTTATTATACATATACATGCCATTATGGAAAAGTCTAAATACGCCAAGACGACCATCGAAGACTGAGTAAGACAATCATGGTTCAATGTGAATCCAAAGATGCTTATTGAACTCACGAGATTATATTTGTTTTTATCTTTACTAGTTTAAAAAAAAAATCAACCTTGAGCTGAACTAGCACTTATTTTTCGCTCGGATTGTTTGGTGAATTATATTTTGTTCCAGCATGATTTGCACTAGTTCAGTAATTATATAATATTGATGTTGGTTTGTGTACATAATTATGGTATTTACTATGTAACGGTTACACATATAAAATAAAATAGACGAACTTGAGATGGAAATAATATTCTCTTAGAAAAAAATGGATAATAATACATTAGAACAAGGTAAGCGCTTGTGTTTGTGTCCGATATGAACTCACCATGCAAAACTGTTTAACAAGTTTATAAAGCTGAAAAGGTAAAATGCTTCTAGTAATCAACAATTAAGATGAGAACACCACATCACATAACGGATTCTAGAATCAAACGCTGTTCTTTTAACTTCAGACCTAATGTAAACGACGTTTAATCGATAATAATACTGCTGCACACATTATACTTTTCATAAATTACACATTATTTCGTGTGAGCCTTTATAACCGAGCGTGCTGATACCATCAGTATGTATTGTTAAATTAACAGTTCAATTCCCGGAAAGTTTTGTTAACATGCATGTCCAACACAATTTCAGGTCAGACAATTTAATTGAACACAGTATGACAAGCAAACCACCATGTCTAAAATGTATTGGGAACACGGTATGTCAAGCATAACAACACGTCGGTAAACAATTCGTCTGTTATTAATAGTAACCAAATTGTTTTTGTTCTTTCGTGGTTTATATCGAAATATCAGTGATGAATACAAAATGATAATTTACTGTTTCCAAAAATGAAACATAACAGTGAACATTTTCAATATTTTTTTATACAGAATGTATACCATGTTTGACTATATAAAAGGTTTTATTTGATTGTATTCCATCATAATGCTTTTTGTTCTTGGTATTATGGGACGGATTTTATAGATGTTCATTTTGTTCTTCTGTATTTCGCACTTCAATCAATCATCAATTCCAGCCAATCACGATTAGTATTTGCATTTTGTTAGTTTGGATTTTAGCGTTGGCAGCTGCCTTTCTATTCTGGGTACCAATTAAATATGTCATCCACCCAACTATCACAACTCGTTTTGCTTATATTATCTGTCCATTGTTTATTTACCGCATAGTGTTGCTTATTGAGAATATAGATGACTCATTTTAATTTTTGTTTTTATATTGTTTTTCATTGCTTTTTATATATGTATTATTGTATATGTATCGTTTATATGTTAATGGGCTTGTGTATTAAGCCCATTCATGTCACGAACGTCTGCTATACAACTTTTTATAAAATGCCATTTTATGGTGTGTTTTTTTAATGCCTCTGTTTACTCAATATCAGTCTAATTTACGTTCTTATTCATGACACGTATATGCGACCGTGCATGTGACCTTACTTGGACAATACATGCAATGCTATGAATAGCGCATACATGCAATGCTGTGAATCGCGCGTGCTTGACCTTTAGACCAAGACGAACGATGGACCATCTCGTGGGAAACATATGTCAATATCATTGACAGTTATTCGCAATAGAATGCAAATACTGACGCTGTCCATTCATACACCACCAGACGTTGTTTGCAGGATGGTTCATAGTCATGCCAATTGTCGTGTGGTATTTGCGTAGCCTATTTTGATATCTGTATCGTGTTATCGTTGCAAATTCGTCTGTCTGGGTATTACGTAACATAGCGATCGATATAATTTAATGCAGTCGTGAAAAATGGCCAAATTAAATATATGGTCAAACAACAATGATCTTTTATTTAACAAAATATAATTGTTACGTATGCATTATCTGTTAAACATAGCAACCAGCTAATAATATTGAGCGCGGTCAATATTAAGCATTGTAGTAAAAAGAGCAAAGGGCTACACGACTTAAATGAATATAACAATTGCCATTAAATAATAATAAAATAACGTTACGATATCGTACATAAACAAAAGTAATAAAAAAAGACAAGACAATCTCATGACTGTACAAAAGTTACGTCTAACCCTTGAGCTTCTATACATATTGCGTGACAACTTTCCGTCTTGAGACTGTCTACGTATGAATAATGAATTACGAGTGCATGATTATTATGAAGGCGTGTTGAATAAATATGTTAGAAATAATTTATCATTATGTGCAACTTATAAATATTGTTAGGTCAAAATATTGTTTTTAGGTCAAATATTAACATTTGCACTTCATTAACATGTATATTACACGTATTATATTATATACTTTTATTGTGTCTTCCTGATCTAACATTAGGTAGGGAAAACCGAGAAAGAGTTTATATAATAAATGGAATCATACAATTTGTATTATGATAAAATTGTTATGCACACAATTAAGTAAGGGTCCTTTCTAAAAATACAGGAAAGTATATTTATTATTGATAATCATCACATTATATACAAAAATATAATAGAACTTTAGTATATAAGATTGTTATTAACACAATCACGTTCGGTAACTGTGTTTGCATATTGAGATATCACAACAATTGCAGTTTTCTCAGTTAAGGTTGTATAAACGCTTAAGGCATTTGTGTTCAAAATGTCCAAAGTCTTATAAGTGTCAGTATGCTGATTGTTATATTGTCTTTATCTGTCACATTTTTTTTTTATTAAAATAGGAATCACCTTCAACCATTTTCTGATAACCAAGTTTTTTTCAATAACATATGGTTTTTACAAATCGCCATTTTAGCCATTAAACAGGATGGGGTTTAAAATGTGTGTAATACTAAATAATACAATTAAAGTTTAACTGAATGATAAAGAATATAATTTCATTTTATTATATAAAAAAAAAAGAAAAAAAAAGAAAAAAAGCAGAATGCATATGAAGGGTATTACGAGTTGACAAATTAAAATTTCGGCATTTTGTTGTCATGTGCCTTTTTCTGAAATGCGATACTTATACATGTATTTTGCTTATTATAATAAACAAACGTGTTTGAAATTTAAAAACAGTAAAGCCAGGCTTTTGTTTTTCGCTTTTAGGAATTCATTACCCAACCCACCAGTTAAACATTGCATATTTTTAAATTGTATATGCACATGTTATCCATATGATGTTTTTCAATATTGAGAGTAATGTTATTATTTTATCAGCAATCAACATATATTTAAAAAAATAAATGAGAATAACTTTAATGCCGCACGTGATATTTATGTTGTTTATGTTGTTTACCCTTTACAACAATTAGTTTAGTACTGTAAAGTGTTAACGAACTTCTGTTTGACCGACTTTTGAATGGTTTCGTTTTGTTTTTCTCAACCGACAAAATCTTATGATATTCATAACAGTACAACAACTGTACATAAGTATGTCCTTTCAAGTAGAAATAAACATTTTAATTAAACATTTATATAAGAACTTTAAAATGTCTTTGAAACACATCGTGAATTATATTCTAACGTCAATTTATAACATTAATTCTGATCATTAGACATTGATAATTAAATGTTAAATAAACAAAATGACATTAATGTCAAACGAAATTACAAATTGCGTGTTTGTGAAGCTCCTTGTTCTATTTTTAACCAATACTTTTGACAAGCACTTTAGCCAGGAATAAATATTTGGAGAAAAAAACTTCTCATTTATAAAATATTAGCAATAAATGTACCGAAAATAAGAAATAAATTTACACAAACACAAGTGAACAGAAATATGGAACATACAGTTTTTTTTTTGCCGTAAACAACTCCATTTCCAACAGATGTTAATGGATAAACAAATAAATATGACATAATTGTCTTCAAAACATTAAGAAAAGTATAATTAGCTTTGACATTTATTACAGTTATGTTCAAGTGTTACGCCTACACATTTATTTAATGTTTTGTGTGCTGAACACTTTCCTGAATCGTCATATGTCACCTAACGTTAATACATTATTTTTTTTACTGTATATTTTGATAAAAATACACACCAAGGTTAATTTGCCTTTTGCCGTTCGAAGCGGAAATAAACATTCATCAAAAATTAAGGTAATTGGGTGTATTTTTCAATTGCATAACAAACCAGATTTAATTAACATATAAATGTATTATTCTTTAATAAAACATATGCGTAAGCTTATGCAGTTGTCGTCGCATTGTAATTTAACAAATGTACAAAAATGTTATAAATTCTTGACATTATTGAATCCTGAAAATTTTATTTAAAACCTAGACATTTTATTGAGTTACATTTTAAATATTGTAAACTCATTGAATGCGATAACATCACATGTCAAAACGTGTAATTGTTTTCTTGTCGATTCTGACTAACAATTCCATCAACGTTTTTAACATGCCATAAGTACCTATCGTTTTCAAAAGAGAAATATTGTTAAGCATATTTATAAAGAATATGTCGATATAAATGACATGTTGGCAATAACTAAAGTGTTTATGTGGTGGAATGGTCTTATTTATTATGGGAAATTTAATACTCTAGCACTATGAGAAGTTTCAACACAACTATAAATGGTGAAATTGATTTGTTTTTGGTTGTTTAAATGTGCCATTTAATCATTATATTTTCTTATTAAAATTATATTTACAACTTAATTCGATACCTAGAGCTAACCAAGATTCATAAATAATTGTCGCTTTCTCATAAGGAATAATACAGCTTACGCCGTTGTTATCATTTGCCGTGTTTGTTTTATATTTACGAACGTTTAACCACTTTATAGTACATTTGTTTATTTATTTTCATTAAGGTTTGGTTTCTGACTCATTCACCTTTGTTGATGAATTATTGTCATTTGTGGGGCGGGGTGGGGATTCTATTTTGTTTAACGAACATTCACCTGGGAAACAATACGTATCACTGCATGATATATATATTGAGGTCATGGGCATTACTTTCGTCCAATATATATATATATGTATATAAATACCTATGAATATTTTTACTAAATTGGTGGGGTATTTCAAAAATAGTATACAAGTTACTGAAAAGATATTCCTTATTTAAACGTGTGAAAACTGAGTTCACATTGTACTTTGTGTAAATGTACTGATTACAAATAAAATCTGTGTTTTCAAGACTTATTCCATTTGTTGTTGTGTTGTGTTTCGTAAGGTGTTACCGGTGTTCTAACATTAATGTAATATTATATGACTGTGTTATTCCGGTTGTTTGGATCGCGCTCGTTCAAAGGTTGAGTGACATCGCACACATCACACTATAAAACCGTGTTCTACTACCTCTAATATGTTTAAGCAACGGATCATCTCGACCAAACGCGAATGAAATGTCAATAGTAATTCTTAGTGTCTCTGTATTTGATAATCTTTTTGATATGAAAATGAACTTATGTCTCATACAATGATGAAATAGTTAAACTCTGTTTGTAATGCTTCTGTAATGTTTAAGGCGTAGATATTCTTAGTTTGGGCTGATACATAACATCCTAAGCTGTCGGACAGGACAGCTGTCATGTTGTCATCAGACGCCTCTATAAAGGCGTATCTTGTGATTGAATTTTTGACTGTCATGTTTCGCCCTATTCATTTCCGTAATCTTGAAAGCATGGAAACCTTCAAGAACACAACTTGTTGTTGACATTTCCTGTGGCTTACTATTAACATACGAAAACACGTGACACAGGCAGCGGTGAGCTGGACTTGATTGTGAATACACTATGAGTTCTTATTGCGACAAGACAACACTCCGACGAAATGCAGACAAATGTTAATTTCTGAAACTAACAACCCAAAATGGCTATAACAATTGTTTTGTTTGTTTTTGTTTTCCATTTTCGTCAAATATTTTAAATTTTCCACCAGACATTCACAATTAGATTTACACGTGGATCTCATATAAATAAGTTGTTTTGTTGAAACTGCATTTCTTACCATTCATTAAATAGTAAAATCTTAAAAGTACGATTATTTCAAATAAAGATTCAAAGATTGATACAAGTATCTGTTATCTTTTTTACATTAAACCTGTTAATACGTTGCAAACAACATTTTATTACAACATCAATTTGCCAAAATTGTATATAAAAACCTGAACGTCTGACATACTTTTTAACTGATTATCAAACATATGCAAATGTTGTCATGTGACGCTTATTTTACCGTCCTTAATTGGTAGGTTTTCATGATTCTAACATGTTTAGCCCTAAATAACTTTCAAAATGAGTTTATTACGTCTACTGACCAGAACATGGAATGTGGACGGTCGATATTTGTGTGTAAACAAACTGTTGCTGTGCTTTAAGTACAAAAACATTCTACTGTGTATTTAATTACGCATACATATTTTGGTAAATACATTATGTGAATGAGATCATCATTTAAGTACAAAATAACAATTATAACAAATAGACTTAATGTGATAAAAAAATGTTAATTAAATAATACATTTAAGAAGCCACATCACTTATTTTGCAATTTTAAGGAAGCAATAAAACACTGACTGACGCAATTAATTTGCATTTCTTCAAGTTAATAAGACTGCAGTGCAGTGAAGTGACAATTATTGATATTAATGTGCATGCCATTCCACGTTGCTAAACAACAATTAACGCGCATAAAAACAATCTGTAAAGATGACGACGGGCTTAACTTAAAGTTTGTTAACCGTAAATCAAGGTTACTTATTTATATTACAAAAACAACATAAATCTGTAAAATTTTCTTAATGAGACGGTTTCTTCTAAAAGTGAGTCAACTTTTAATAAAGTAGTTCTATTTATAAGATTACATTGCGTTAATCATCTTTGTTTTAATACACAACGATAGTATACTTTTAATACGAAACTGAGTGTATTGAAAAATACAGCAAAATCTTCGCTAATTGTTTAGTTTGTACACGATTCCATTTTGATACAAAATTTTGATTTGCATTGATCGCAGTGTCTTCTAATGTACTGAACGCACACAAACATTATGCATTACACCCTGGCGTAGAGTGGCGTTCCAGCACAAGACTGAGTACTTCTAGTTTTAAGGACATGACCCTCGGAATGGGTGTGAGGTTCCCTAGTTCCTAACCGCCTCTATACGACGTAAGTGATGATATTGAACTGGGAAGAGAGCAGCGGTCTTAACATGCAGTACACTATAATTGGTAGATTTCAAGCAAATGGTAAATTCGGGGTTGTTGGGGTGTTGCTTTCAGTAACAGTTTGGATATACGACTTTACTTTATTAACAACACAACTGAACTAAAACTTTAAATTAAGGCAAAATATTTAACTTAATTCATACTATACATGGTATTATCGATAATTATGATTTGATAATGCGTTTTATATCAGATTAAATACACTTGAAATTGGGTAAAAATTACTGTTTGCATAACTCATTAGTTGAAACTGCTTGTGAAGTCGATTATAGATAATAGCCATGCTAATTGTTATCATTAAGGTTTGTCATCAAAGTTAAAGGCATCAGCTTTTAATTTAATTATTCTTGCAAGGAGCAAAATGAGATCTAGTCCACAAATTGGCTTGATTGGTAGAATGCATGATTTTTTTTCCAATATGCCTATTTCTTATAAGCGCGTTGAGATATCAAAGTGGTCAAATCTCAAAGAAAACATACAACAATGTAAAGTCTATCAATTGCATCTGATTATCTCATTACGATCGCTCAGGGAACCGTTTCCCACACTAAACTGTCAATTATGATTTTTGTCGGTATATTTTGAATTTATGTTTTTGATATTTGTTAACATTTGACATCATCCTCGAGTAAGCTAGTATACTGTTTTCGCTGTTTAATATCTCAATATTATAAAACAAATGTTATGCTTACGCGTTAAGGTGCTGATATACATAAACAAATTATAAATCATATTCATTCTATGTTGACGAGACGTAACATAAATAAACTGCCTGCGGAATAATGACTCATACACCATTGACAAATGTCTTCTTTAGCCGACCGCTTACCGAATTTCAGATGTTCATTTCACAAAAACACTGTTGTTTGTAGCAAATCGAAAATCTATGTCTCCCGAGTTTTTGGGATGAAATAATTTTAGACAAGACACCTCACAATACATAATAACCAACGTTTAAACATTTTACTTATCAATGTACTTTATTTGTGAAATTCAAAGCTAGGTCTTCATGTACAATACCTTTCCATACAATTTCAGCGAAATACGTTCATCTAAATATTAGTTATTTTGCCGAAACTGTTTGTATAACACCGAACTTTACTTTGATCCGATTAGCCCCAAATGCAGCCCTAAACTCTGTGTTCATGTTAGCAACCAAAGCACAATATTGTAGCACCATACTCGAATCAAAACTAATTTTATTGAGTGTTAACGGTATTTTTGCTATAATAAGTTACATTCATCGTGAACTTAACCCGCCTGGCCCCAAAGTCAATCCCGTGCTAGCTCTGCATGTAAGCTTCTTTTCCATGGCAATAACCAAATATACGGTATAGGGCCGAAACAATATTTGTATTTGAAGAAACAGTGACATTAGCCTTGACCCTCCTAGCCAAACATATAGATTATCTACCTAGGCCTTCATACAATGTTGCTATATCCAATCCAATGTGTCATCAAGACTTGTCAATGCAAAATATTGACCGGAAACCAATATTTTAAAGCCGTTCACCCGTGCACGCACGACGGCAAATGTATTCTTTACGATAAGATTTCGTGTTTAAATCTTGTCGAAGACAAAGGTTCACGGCCAAATGAATCCGATAAAAAAGACCATTCAAATACGCTAATCCTAGTAATAGTATTATGGTCTGGGTTTGGTGCAAGTGGTTGTGCTGTGTCTAGAGCGTTTTTATATATACATTTTATATAACTTTTCGTAAGTTCTGTTGTTGATTTACACAAAATGAACATTACGCAAGATTATAAAACACAGTTGAACAAACATAATTTAAAATAAAGTATTGCAAAATTGTTATAAATGCGCTCAATTGTTTAAACGAGCGTTGAATAAATAAATTATTTTACAACGATAGTTTACCATGTGTGGCGTACTTAAGAGTGTAGTTAGCGTCATATTTTTTTTTTATATATATTAACTATGGTTGTCTTGGTAATGACACTCTGTGGCCTTTCTGGGGGTTTGCATCGAAATGCGTTCTACAAAAGAGCCCTCATTTAATTGGAAACTTTTTCAAATCGTTTTACACATAATAACTGTGTAAGCGTACATGTAACACCTGAGCATTAAAGTAATAAATGTCAAAACTAATTATACTTGACTCATTGTTTTGATATGCGTTTTGTCACTTTTATTAAAACAATTTATTAACATCTGTTGACATCTTCTTTTTTTACTTGTGATATAATATTCATTTTCGCTATTTATCAGTTAAACAATTGTGTATGGACACGATACTGATATTCTCAAAATAGTTAACAATATGTACGTAGTAAAATTATTTGAGTTATAGACCGTTGGCTTTGCAAGAATTTTATTGCATTTAACAAAATATTTTAACATTAATATGTGATCGTAATATTTTCGATAACCAGTGACTAAGAACAACTGGCATATATTATGAACTCACAATTAAGTTTTATTGCGACAAACTGATTCACCCCAAAGTATGTTGTTTGTATGATTATGATTGCAATACTTTGTTATTACCAATATCTGTGTGTGCATTTGAATTATTCATAACAATGGCATGAAATAAGGTTCTTTAATGAACACGTAGACCATGTATGACCACCAGTGGGAATCGTGCAATACATGTAAATAATGAAGCATCTCAATAGCATTTTCTACCTTAATTAACCCTTTGCATGCTGGGAAATTTGTCGTCTGCTAAAATGTCGTCTGCTGAATTTCTAAAATTAGCATTTTCTTCGATTTTTTTTCTAAGACCACTATCAGAATAGCAAACAGTTTGGATCCTGATGAGACGCCACGTTCTGTGGCGTCTCATCTGGATCCAAACTGTTTGCAAAGGCCTTCAAAATCCGGTTCCAGCACTCAAAGGGTTAACAACATCAACAATCTGGATTTGAATACAAACATTGAATGTAGTTTACATGCATTTAAACATATTATATGTTTTCTATAAACTTCGGAATTCTTCATGACATCATTTTTTTGCGAGATAAATGATACATGTAATGGTATGTTAATTTGCATTGTTGATCCGCAGTGTGGTCATACAACAATATTATTTATTGTATATAACATTTATGCAAAAATGTACCCGCACCACATTCTGGTAATCTTTTTAAAGTCCATCCTTTTATCAAACCTTTAACAAAGACTTCATTATATGTAAATAGGGACAATCCTAAGTAACCAAGTTAGCAGGAATTGAAGAAATACAGAATAATTTATGGAAAACCTTGCAATGGAATCATCGCAAGGGAAGTTACATCTGTCTATTTTATTTCTGTCAGTTGTATGTGTTAACCGTTTTGATGTGGTTCATATCAAATATGACTTTGCAGAAACGTGAAATTGAAGTAATTGAAAGTTTTATCGAAAACAATCCTTAAAACATGCATAAGTGACCTTTGTTTAATTATTAGCATTTGCACAACTGCACAAGTTAATCTAGGACGACACTTAACGCACGTGCAGGAAACCAGGGTTTCCAAGAGCGAGGTTATTATAAATAATGACGCATCTAAACTGCACTTTTGTTTAAATCTTCACTGTCTGTATTTTTATTCCATTAAATAATTATTTGACTAGCGTTTTATACATATGTATTGCTTTAAACATATTTTTTTAAATACATATTTGTATACTAAAAGAAGGTAAGTTTTGAGCAAAAATGCCATAACGGATGCATTTGAAATGTATGAACTGTGCAAATAAGTAGTTTCGACATTATAACAGCGGTATTTTCATACAGAACTAGTCATTATTGCATATACATTTTCTTTAAAAAACACCATCTTGTTGAAAGACAATCCTTCCTTCAGGGCATTCACACATACTGTATTAAATAAACCAGCACAAGTAACACATTTGTCACGACCGCAAAATAATTTATGGAGAACGTCTTCATGGGATCCTCCGAATAGACGTTATATTTGCATACTCATGTGTATATTCTTTCAGGCTTTAGTCCCAATTGACTGGCAGAGCTTAACCCTTTGAGCGGATTTTGAACCGGATTTTGAAGGCCTTTGCAAACAGTTTGGATCCAGATGAGACGCCACATAATGTGGCGTCTCATCAGGATCCAAACTGTTTGCTATTCTGATAGTATTCTTTCAATAAAAATCGAAGAAAATGCTAATTTTAGAAATTCAGCAGACNAGGGACTGTAAACCACGAATGACGAAAAAAGAAAAGTTCTAAAATACCGTTTTTTTTTTACAATTATTAGTTTATATTGATTAAAATATCACGACTGGTATGTTACATTACTTGAAAAAAGTTCATATTTTCAGTATATTCGGTAATAAAACTTCGCAATATAAAATCGAAATAACATCGCGACAATAGGTGACAAAACGATATACACACTATAAATAACGCAAGTAGATTGACCATTTTATATAAAATATATACAATTCACTACACATGCACAATTTGCATTCCTGGGTTTACCACGTGACGATGATGATCAATCTACTTGCGTTATCTTTAGTTAACTGGTAGTTATCGGGTATGCATACCCAGTAAAAATAAATAAATACAAAAATAAAGTAAAAATAAAAATACAACTTTTTTCAAGTTATGTTATATACCAGTCGTGATATTTTAATCAGTATTAACTAATAATTGTAAAAAAATACGGTTTTTTAGAACTTTCCTTTTTTCATCATTCGTGGTTTACAGTCCCTTTAAAATTACAGTTGGTTTTTGCTTCGCCTGCATAATTTTACGTCTACGTGTTTCAACTGTTCTACACTCGATTCCAAAATACCTTTCACGGTTGCCAATCACATCGTGCTCTCCACTTACACACCATCTAATTACACTAGGGACACTACCACAGCGACACTGGGAAAGACGCGGTCATAAATACCATGAGATATTTAAAATATTTATACCAATTGCTTTTTTAGATTTATTTTTTGTTGTAAAAATCCCAAATGTCATTCACAACTCGCCCACGCTGTTGAAAATTATGACTTTTACGGAATAAGTCAGTTAGTCTTTCGTAAGCATGCACACACACTAACAATACTGGCGATTTATCACTTGTGTCGGGTTGTGTTATTTAAATAAGTAAAAGAATTTTAAATTAAAGGTATATATTTTAGTCAATATTCTACTGTGTATTCTAGTTGAATTTAAAGTTACTGACAGTTGGTAACATTTCACGTAAAAACATTTACAGAAAAGAAAACATTATAAACATTATTTGTTGAAATGTAGACCTCATGGCGGATTGTAAACACTTTTGAGTAAACCCTTTGTGTCATTTGATTAAGCTCTTTAGTGTATGACGCACACGTATTTGATCTAGCGCACACTTTTAATGCGATTACGTACCATTTATATAATTTACTTGATTCCAGTCTGTATTTATAAGCCGAAAAACAGAATTTACTTTACTAATGACACACTTACAAAAATAAAATAAATTAAAACATTAACGTCTTTTATTATGTTTTAAAATTAATTAACCAAAACAGCGTTATGCATATTCGATATAACCTGAACTTCAATAGCTTTAGCTAGACAAGAAATGAGTCGCGTTCCGGGAAAACATGGCTTAATGCATTTACAGTTCACACACGCTAATCAAGGACGACACTTTCCGCTGAGACTGGGTTTTTGTTAAGAAGAGACTTCCTATAAATGAAACATTCAATGAAATCAAAACGTGTCGTCCCTGATAAACCTGTGCGGCTTATATTGAACGACACTTTACACACATACACTAAGTCCCGTTTTTTTCCAGAG
>VMBQ01011265.1:0-22698 GCA_007657795.1 Dreissena rostriformis | reverse complement strand
TGTAACATTGAGTAGTTCAGGTACTCATATTATCTGTCGTTATTAATCTTTGTTGTAAAACTTTAAAAATGTTAAAAAAAAATATTGAATCATGTCAATGGATTTTAAAGTTGTGTGTGTGTTTAATGCATATTTTGCTCTTCTTTTTCTATTCAGCAAAACTTCAATTGTTTTGCAATAATAACTTAGCATCAAACACTTTTATTATTAAAAGTTTTTAATACATTCAATTAATTTCATGTTATAATAATGTTAACATTTTTAATGACAAACTTTACATGTACTTGCAATACCAGGTGTTAATGTTATTTTTACACACGTTACAACCATCTTCCTACCTCAGCCATGACTTTGCCCTATATTGATGGATTTTAAAATAACTTGTCACAAAGGCAATTGATTATAAGACCACTTGTGTGTGTGTAACACTCGTCCCTACCTCAAAGGTGAAGGTCACACTGAGAGTTCAAATTTAAATTCACCATAAGCAGCTCGTCCATACTGTAACTCATCATGCGATTTTATGATAACCACCATCAGGATATGGCATTTCGTGTTTAATACCTGTCCCTTTCACTCAGAGGTCAAGGTCACACTCATTCATTATTCAATTTTAAAAACACCAACCATAAATGACTGCCATAAGAAAACTGAGTGTTGCTCCTTACCTCAAAGGTAAAGTTCATACTTAGAGGTCAAAACTCAAATTCAGGCCATAAACACCCTGTGTTTTACATAAGCAGAGTTTTTAGGCAAATGTTGAATGTAGGAGCATCTGTGCTCTATGTCAAAATTGTTATTAAACTTCGCCTAAGTTTATTGTATTAAGTGATTCAGAGAGTTTCTGTGTTGTCTTGACAAGGACCACATATATTCACTACTTTTGTTTAGAAATGTGTTCAGCAGACTAGCGATTTACCTGAGAAGTCATGTTTGTAGAAGATGTAGACTTCTTAGATGCTGATACTTCTTACTCGATAGTTGAAAAGATTACTACACGGACATGTAATATTAGTAGTTCAATTAACTAATATCCTGTAGATAATATCAACAGAATATAACATGTTTATTGCATAATTGTTTTTGTTGTTGAATTTGAAATTTTGTACACGATATGTTGACCATAGCAATATTTCCAGTCAATGCAGTTTATGACATATTCTTATCAGAATATGCTGATACTATACTGAATTCATAATCAGAACCTGTAACTTATTTGTTATGTAGCTGATATGTCTGTTTGATAATCAAGATGATTTGGAAGGAGATGGGTGATTATTTTTTTTCATTTAAATACACACAATTGTGCATGCCTTCATTTGAATATTTTAATTTATCTTTTTCAAATTATGAATGAAGAATTAAAATCTGCTTAAATTTACTGCATGAGAAATTGAATCTCAAATAATTATGCTTAAATTTAGTGTTGTTTTTTTTTTTAAACCAAATTGTGATGATGGGTGAACTCTCGTTTTGGTAAGATATGTTTGCTTCCATCATTTACTGGAATAATACCCTGTGGGATAAACAATATTTACACACTGTGGGATAAGCCTGCCTGTTTTTACACACTGTGGGATAAGCCTACCCGGTACCTGTTTTTACACCTAGGGGATAAACTCGCCCTGTATTTTAGCATTGTGGGATAAAACTCACCTATATGTACGAGTAGTCATCCAAGGGTGGGTGGGGCATGGAAAGGAAACATTTCCGCTTTGAAGTGTGGTTCAACATTTAGATACTTTGTGTGTTAAAGTAGATATTTGACGGTTTGTTTAGCTAGATATACATATTTGCAGGTCAAAATTTGACAAATGCAAAATTTGTTTGTATAGGTGGGATTTAATGGTGTGAAGTCATTGCTTGATTTGTTTTTGTTTGTGTCAAGCTTACCGTTGAATTTGTTATTATAAACATATTTTTTGTGATGACTTGCATATAAAATAAAATAATATATTTTAATTTATTTTCAATTATTTAAATTTCCTTTAACATCAATGTTTAGTAATGGTACTGTAAATCTGTATTTAAAGGCCCTATAAAGGTGACAAATCCAATTATTATGCATATAAACTGGTCTAATTTTTACCGGATATCAGTTACTCTTGCATAAAGATGCGAATAAGACAGCTGAGGTGCAACGTTGTCAAGAATTATGGAGGATATGCCCGTTTCATAATTGGAAGAAATATTTACAACTTTGGAACTAACGTGGTATGTAGCCTCAAAGCGGTGACGTGACGTATGCTAAAAATAGCCGAAAGAAAATTCAATTTTAATTCTATTTTAAACAACTTTTTACCAGCAGGAAGTAACTTATTAGATCACTACAAACTTTTTAACCATTTAGAAGAGACCTACTTTGTGAGTGATACCGGAAAACGTTGAAAATCAACGATATATTTTTGGTGACCTGAGTCACTTTCACTTTCCCGAGTAAACAGCGATGTAAATAAACTGATTGTTTGTAAACACAATTGACTTGGAGGACACTGTATTTTGAGCTTAAAACAAGTTGTATTGCTCATTTGTTTATGGGAATGTCCAATAGCACATATATATATTGTTTTTTGATAACTTTTGATAAATAAAATATGAACAAAATATTTAAAAATCGGTAAATAATTACGGATGGTCTTCTTTATAGGGCCTTTAAAGGTTATATATGTGTAAAACCATTTGAACTCTTAGATTTGAACTAAAATAAGAAGTCACATTTTTTACCTATTCATCATAAAACGTTCTCATAACATTAAAACGTTTGTGTTGTGATGATATCTGGGCTGAGTTTGAATATGATTGTGGTTTGTTAACACACATGGCTGCCAGGTGTTGAGACAGTTTTCTATTGTATTGTATTATTGTATCTATATGGTAAAACCTTGTGAATACTACCTGCTCAGAACAGTTTAGTTTCTTGGGGTCTCAGGTAAGCGCCTTAGGATTCTCTGCCCCTCTTGTTAACATTGAAAAAATATGGTACAACCAATAAAATCACCTAGTAATATTATTTAAGTGCCATAATCATATTGATATTTGTCATTTTGTAAGTCACACAATAACATTCTAAATTTACTAATGTTGTTTATCTTTTAATCTTTTTTATCTATTCTGACATCCACTTTTGACATACGCAGTCTATTTTTCAAATTTGACAGGGTTATTACAAGATACTTCCAATAATTCGAAGATGAAAACAAGTAGTTGATTTTTTAAATATGAAAACTGTTCTATAGCATTTACATAAATTTATATTATTTTATATAAATATGTTGATCCATGCTTTATTGAAAGATTTACTGAGTTTTTATACATGTGCGCATGCATTGCAATTATTTTCATGTAACCATGTGTACAATACTACATATGTATATGTGTGTGTTCGTGCGTGTGTGTGTATGTGTGTTTCAAAATTATTGGTGGAAATACACATCTACAAAAACGAAAGTGCAAACATACCTGTTTGTTGGTCGAATTGTCTTCTTTTTTGAAAGATAGGATTGCATGTATTTTATCTTATTTGTGCAATAAACATTAAATGGGTCGCTGTTGTGTTGAATTTTGACTTCATGCGAGTGCTTATATGCACATGTAGTTATATTTTAGATACATTTTAGTTCGAGCTACGTTTTGTTACTATTCGGACTGTGGTTCAGGTCGTGACTAGGTTCTAATTGTAAATGTCCGTACAGTCCAGGTACCAATTGGAATAATTGCTCGTTATTAAAACTTATATTAACACATTAAAGCATTTCGTGTACCAATTAAACATTTGACAAAGTAAGTGGTATACGTCCTGCACATTCCAACTCTTTTTACTTACATCGACAGCGACAATTTCCTTTACGGTATACGCGTTATAACGTCAGGGCCGAATACTGGTACGTGTATGCGTTAGTATTACATATTCTGTAGTGCAATAAAGGTTGAGTTGAAATACACATGACTACATATTTGTGTTTGAATCAATGCATGCATAACGAATATCCGAAAAAATACAATTGTGTCGTTACTTGTGTAGAGCGTTATTTGAGACAGTCTGAAAGCTTCATTTTCACCTAAAATGTGTCGCATTTGTCGACGAGCATGTAATTTTTATAGAAAATACGATACAAACATTCTTGTGAGTAATTAACAATTTCAGGATTTTGAGTGAATGATGCTTTTTTTTAACAAGTTCCATATTCACTGCCGGTGGGGCATCGCATTTGCTATTTCTTCATTATAATTGTGTTCGTGTATTTAGAGCGCTCTACTATAAATATATGAAATGCTAAGATTTATAACTGCTCATATTTGAGTATCAACTGCACTTAAATGAAGATGTTCAAGGACTGACCAATTGAACCTTTTCCAACCTATTTGCGTATCCATTTTTTGTCGAGCCCGCTTGCAGACAGCTCGATATAATTGTCACACTAGTCGTGTGTAGCTGCGTGCATGCGTAAGTTCTGCCGAGCTTGTTCGAAGTGTAACTTAATCATTTTTCATAGCATTTTAAAATAACTCGTCATGTTTTTATCCGTACACGAGTCCGTGTTTCGCGAAAGACCGATCGCACTAGCCAAATGGTCAATGCCTATTGTATAGGTCAAATAAAATGATACCACTTGTCCGGAGTGCATTTTCATCATTCATCGTTTAATTAAAAAAATCCACCAATGTTAACCTTGTGGAGAAGACGTTTCGCGCGCAAATCCTGTGCCCATTGTACAAAAGTCGTTTTAGACTAGGTTTTTAAGTTAAAGGTCAAAGCAGATACATATTTGCAATCATTCTTGAGTTGGGCTTGATATTTTGCAGACAAGCATCGAGCGGTATGATACTTGCATGCTCGCCGAGTTTGCGTACTTACATTTGTCATATTTATACGTTTAATGGCAAATGTTATAATTGAACATAAAATATGTACTCATGTTTCTTTAAAGTACACTTGAACTACGGAAGTTTAATAGTTTTAAGGGTCGACGAGTTCAACACTATGCGTGAAAAATTACAAAAAGTTCAACTGACAAAAAAGACAAACGTCATTCATTTTCGTCAAAGGACATCGAAGAATACGCATGCAAACCTGTACTGTGACACTTTGCAAGAAGTGGCCATTAGCCTGATTAATTATATGATGTCTCGAGACCGCTTTGTAACAATAAATTCACTTTTATGGCCAACCGTAAAACTGGTAGAAACCTTTTTATAACTAGCGCAAGCAGCAACACGGTCTATAATGGATACAGAATGTTGCCACTGAATCGGAGCTGTCACATTAGTCTTAACCAATCAAACAGGCCGTTACAAGTTGTACATTGTATGCCAATAATGCCATGATGCTAATAATAGCAGACATATTTATTTTTATTGATCATAAACATATTTTTCAATTATATAAATATATTTTTCATCTTCATAATTATTCTTTTTTACATCACACATACAATTTTAAGAACATTAATTTATTTAAAAAAAAACACTTTTTTCAATACCGGGAACATAACATTTTCTGAAATTGAATGAATATATTTCGCCACAAATATTGCAACGTTTGTTACGCGATATACGTTGGAGAATTAACTTTTATGGTAAGTTTCTGCTTATGTACATGTATCTTACATGTCCCATCAGGCCAAACATAAAACGTATGTTGTTTTCACTAACATCGCCAAACAAATAAGCGAAGGTACATGTCGACTGAACAGTTTCTTTAACTTGTTAGGATATTAATGATGTACGTTACACTTTAATTGGAAAATTCAATTACATGCCGAAATCTTTTAAGTCTTTATTAAACATTCGTTCCCTCGTTTATTATTTTTTATTTTTTTATTCTTAATTTAAGGAATATCATCGAATGTAGCAGCCATGATCGCAAACTAAATAGTCAATTGAGTCGCGTTCTGAGAAAACTGGGCATAATGCTTGTGCGTAAAATTGTCATCCCAGATAAGCATTTGCAGTCCGCACAGGCTAATCAGGGACGACAATTTCGCTTTTATGTAATTTTAAAATTTTCGTTTAAATGATGTCTCTTCTTAGCGAAAATCCAATTTAGGCGGAAAGTGTCGTCCCTGATTAGCTTGTGCGGACTGCACAGGCTAATCTGGGACGACACTTTACGCACATGCATTATGCACAGTTTTCTCAGAACGCGACACAATTTATCGAACATGAACGAATGAAAAAAAAAACTAGATGGAAAACTCAACCTAGAATAAAAAAACACAAGTTTGGGGTCGGGATAAACATGTATGTCTGTCTGATAAACATTTACGGTCGGTCAACAAACAACTTACATGTTTATGCCTTACCACCTAAATACATAGTAATTGACCTCCACGCTCGTCGTATTAATTACAATTATTTGGCCGTGATTCTGACATGTTATTAATGTTGTACAGTAACGAACACGTGTTCGTGTGTGCAAGTCCAATTAAATAAAAAAAATGTACATGTTTACTATCCACCTTGTAAAGAACGTCGACCCCGCCCCTTGCATTTTGTGATTTATTTTGTTAATTTGTCGGTATCAAGTACTTGTTGCCTTACCAAACATCTGCTTCGTTATACACGTGGACATGTTGACTGGAAGTTTGTAACATTCCTCTGTAATAGGCAACTAACTGAACGGATGCTACAGTGTTTTCATTGTTAAACTGTTCGTGGGTTCAGACAGTGCTAATCGAACCCTATTGTTTATTTCGAACTGTATGAGGTCTTTCTGTGCCAGAGATTGCGTTATGTGAGGAACAGGAGTTTGTCCCAGCACTCCTTCCTTATTAACTTCGGTATACTAAAAAGTTGAGATGTGCAATGGTAAACTTTCCAAATAAAATCACAGTGACTTACTGGACGACCTGTTTTTTTCAGTTAGAGACACTCGTTATGTTATTCTGTTCTCAACCTGTGCGTAAACAAACCATTCATATTCACCGAGAGATCACTACTTTGTTTTAAGTTAGGAGAATACAGCGGTACTTGCGCGGAGGCGTATTGCACTTAACTAAAAAAAAAGCCGAAAACAAAAAAGTTGAAACAAGAAACCCATTATATTTTGATAAGTGTAGAGGTCTTTCTTACATATCACGTGACATACCATTTAAATTTCTTTAATCTATTCAGCTTAGAATCATCTTAAACAAAGAATCGGGATAATTTGTGAACATAAACTTCTTTTCTCTGGTGGGTATACCTGACCAAGAAAGAAACTTGTGACCGTAGCCATGCATTTTTCTATTCTTTAGAATATAGGAATTACGGTCTTTATCCACGCTTGTTCGTAAAACCTACCAGCATATGTATGCAATATACGTATACACGTATACTCATACAAAACATGAATATGGTGTTGCCACGTAGACGATATCGCTAGAACTGATTGCAAAAACTATTTATTTCTTTAAGTAGCCATACACAAACAAACTTACGAAGCAGGTATGTTTTCTCATGTTCGACACAAACGTTCTATATAGTGCGATTTGCGAGAGACGCATATATACAAATACCAATCATAGCAGGTTAAAAATCAAATTCAGATTCATACGTAGTTTAAACGAATGTACAATTTCCAGCAAATTAGCTAATGTTCAAGCTGTTTTTAACCGATAATCTTTTATCTAAAGAATCTTGAATATAACCGTCTTTTGCTTTGTCACTTTTCCATATCCCAATGCCTCTTCAGGCTGGAAGAATGCATTTTATGTTATTCGCTCAACCATTTGATCATATATGGAATCCATTTCGTATTTTTAATAACATTAAATGTATTTACTAACAAAACTCTCACACTTGTGATATTTGTTCAAATATCAAGACCAAAGTTGATTTAAAAAACACTTCTCCGGAATTCGAGCATGTGACATTTTCACCGTTCAACGCAGGATATTTTTACAGTATGTTATTTATTCGCGTGATCTATGTAGTTGATTTTTATCTTGTAAGAAGACTTATTACTTTGGTTAAGGGGGATGGTGCGAGATAAAAGAGACGCCCCGTTCAAGACAAGACCCTTGTTCTTTTAGTGCCCGATTGGAATCAGTACACTGCATCTCAATTCTACGTATCACGAACAAAGACAAGTAAGTAAGTTAGGGCTGAGCGGGGGATTGAACCTGCGACCCATGGGTTCTGTCACTGGAATTTCACCACAAGACAATGGATCCGTTCATAATGCGCGTGTTTTTCCACATGAAAAGCGTTTGATGGTAGCTAATACAGAATACTCGTTAATCATTGGCTTACTCAGGTCACGTGCTTACCGTGTAGTTTTCTCTCGCCAAATAGCCCAATATTAATAAACTGACTCTGTAGAACACCGACCGGGGTCAGTAAGAAGCCATGTAACTAAAATACATGCTTCATTATTTTATTTCGATTGATGATTGTTATTAAACCAACCGATACTTTTAACATTTTATCACATGCTACACGTTGTTTTCTCTGTAATTCAAACATTTGTTCTACAGCTTTTAGAGCGTGTTCGTGGCTACTTTTCTTTAACCCTTTGCATGCTGGGAAATTTGTCGTCTGCTAAAATGTCGTCTGCTGAATTTCTAAAATTAGCATTTTCTACGATTTGTTTCAAAGAATACTATCAGAATAGCAAACAGTTTGGATCCTGATGAGACGCCACGTTCTGTGACAAAATTATTATGGTATTTTGCTGAAATCACGCAGCAACGTCAAATGACGCTTTAAAACAAAAATAAGTTTGTTTGCTTGTTCGTTTTTCTTAATATAACTATGCTTAAGTAGCACAATATGCGTGTCATGCCAAATTTATGGATTCTTACAACAATACTTGTGAATGATAAATATTATTTCTAGAGTATGTCTTTAAATAATTGGGAATGACAATTTACATGTTTGTTTGCAGTTGCACTGAGCGCAACGGTGACCCAAAATAACTGAGGCTCGAAAGGTTGTGATTCTAATTACAACATAATTAAGTGTTTGCCAATTTTCAGTTATACTTTTTAATGTTGTATTCCCATCTTGTCAGTCTATGCTGGGGGGAATATTGTTTTTGCCCTGTCTGTTGGTTTGTTGGTTTGTTTGTTGGTTTGTTGGTTTGCTTGCGTCAAACTTTAACATTGGCCATAACTTTTGCAATATTGAAGATAGCAACTTGATAATTGGCATGCACGTGTATCTCATGGACTTGCACATTTTGAGTGGTGAAAGGTCAACGTCAAGGTCATTCTTCAAGGTCAGAGGTCAAATATATGGGTCGAAATCATAACTTTTGCAATATTGAAGATAGCAACTTGATATTTGGCATGCATGTGTATCTCATGGACCTGCACATTTGAGTGGTGAAAGGTCAAGGTCATCCTTCAAGGTCAAAGGTCTTTTTTTATATTGTGTATCTCATCGACCTGCACATTTTGATTGGTGAAAAGGTCAAGGTCAATGATGACCTATAAAGTCAAAGGTAAAATAAACAACAAAATCCAAGCACATTGGCCATTACCTTTGCAATATTGAAGATAGCAACTTAGAATGCATGTGTATCTCATGGAGCTGCACATTTTGAGTGGTGAAAGGTCAAGGTCATCCTTCAAGGTCAAAGGTCAAAAAAACTAAATCCAACCACCCACAGCTGAGCGTTGGCACCCGCTATGCGGTGCTCTTGTTTAGAGAGTTATGGCCCTTTGAAATTTTTAAGTTGCTAAACCACCCATCGTATAATTTTGTCCAAAGTTATGCCCCTCAAGACGTTTCCTTTTATCTGATAATATAGTGCAATATTTTGACAAAAAAAAACAAACCTTTGGGGAGCATCACCCGTCTCCGACGGTTTCTTGATTATATTAAGAATTACATTTTTTTATCAGACAATCATTTCTTGATTGATATCAAAAGAAGATTTCTTGATAACAAAAGAAGATTTCTTGATATCAAAAAAGCAAATTCTTGATATCAACAAGTGAACATTTTGATTTCAGAAATTCATTTATTGATATCAATAAATATCTTAAAAAAATAGTAAAAAGGCGCCCCATACATTTGTATGTTGAGTTGTTTTTATGCTCCCCTTCGAAGAAGAGGGGGTATATTGTTTTTCTGGATGTCGGTCGGTCGGTCTGTCGGTAGACCAGTTCGTTTCCGATCAATAACCTGTGAATGGATTGACCGATTGGCTTTTTACTTCACATGTGCATTAGCCTTGGAAAGTAGATTACCCCTATTGAAATTGGGGTCACTAGGTCAAAGGTCAAGGTCACTGTCATAATAAGTGTGAACATCTTTCCGATCAATAACTCGTCCACAAATTGACTGATTGACTTTATACTTCACACGTGCATTGGCCTTGGACATGAGATGACCACTATTGAAATTGGGGTCACTTGGTCAAAGGTCAAGGTCACTGTCACAATAAGTGTGAAAATAGTTTCTGATAAATTACTCGTCAACCAATTGACCGATTGACTTGATAATTCACATGTGCATTGGCCTTGGGCAGTAGATGACCCCCAAGTAAATTGGGGTCACTAGGTCAAAGCTCCAGGTCACTGTCACAAAAAGTGTGAAAAATTTGGACACTAGGTAAAATCTAAGAAAAACCTTATAACCACTTGAGAAACAACATTAAAGACTCATTAAATTTGGTCAGAATATTCATCTTTATGATGTTTGGACTAAGTCTGAGCCTGGGTTATTTGTTTCCAAAAACTAGGTCAACAGATTAAATAATATAATTGTTTTTTCGTATGTTTGCAATCAAGTGGATGGAAGGTGATTCAGACATATTTGCTATCTACCTAAAAGAGTTGTTATCGAAGAAAATACTGAAGACATAACTAACTGTCCAGTTGTTTTTTCAATAATAACAGACAGACAGACAGACAGACAGACAGATAGTTTATTCAGACTTATACACAAGTACATCGTCTTCATACTAAAGTATACACATCATTTTCTGTCACGTAACTAGGTATATAACAAAATAACAATACATAACATAAAAAAGACATTTAAGAATACTAATATTAATAAACTATCAAGGCGGTAATGACATTTATTGAACAGTATTATTTAGAATCATATTTCTTTAACAAGAGCTTCCTTGATATATTTACATACATGTTGTAAATAAGTAATTTGTCACATGAAACTTAATAACTTTTGGAATTTATAAACAGATGGGTATGCAGATTATGTTATTACATTCTATGAAATTCATGACTGATGCATACCTGGTTTATTTAATCGGAAGGATTCTACATATATATAATTCTAGATAAATGTCTTTTAATTATTTAAAATCACTGTATGTAGTATGTATGCCTTTAATGTTTAACAAGTGTGCTTACCCGGTATAATCAATTCTTGTGGGCAAATATTTATAAAGCATCTTATGAATATGATCATTTGACATATACTGATTAAAAAAAGTCATGGTACCTGAACAAATGAGTAAACATTGTCAGTATTAATGTTGATTTCATTATGTTTGAAAATTCATATCCTTCAAAAGCTTGCATGTATTTTGAAAGCCTGTATTTTGAAATTACTTACTTTGACCCAAATTCACCGATGTACCTTAAAGGGGCCGTACAACAGATTTTGCATGTATTGGAGCTTGTCATTAAATGCTTTAAATGCTTTATATTGATAAATTTAAACATTTGAACTAAAAATCTCCAGTAAAAAAAACAAGATTACAATTTAAAAAAAAGTAAAAAAGTAACCCTCAACAGGGCTCAAAACACTGACCCCTGGATTCCTGGAGTCCTGGAGTAAAAATCTACCCGCTCAGACCACTCGACCATCCACGCTCATGTTTGTAGCGGATGTATTTTTTAGCTATAAGCAATCCTGGTAGTTTCCCAAAATATCGTTTCGCGTCGTGCGACGCTTTATCTGTTGGACAGTCCCTTTAATTCGGTAATATCATAAGATGCTTTCTAGAAATGGGCCCCTGCTGCTCATGTGAGTCTCGTTCTGGGAAAACTGGGCTTTATGCAAGTGTAATCTCAGATTAGCCTGTGCAGTTGGCACAGGCTTATCAGGGACGACACTTTCCGCTTTTATGGTATTTTTCGCTTCAATGAATTCTCTTCTTAGGGAAAATTCAGTGTTGTCCCTGAGTCCGCACAGGCTAATCTGGGGCAACACTTTATGCACATGCATTAAGCCAAGTTTTCCTGGAACAAAGCTAATACAGAAATTGGCACAGGTATCATACCAACCAAAGTGTTAATAGAGTTTGTTGAAAACTGGATAAGAACTTTTAAACTTTAAACAGGACTTGCTCACAGATTTGGGCATTTTTTTTAAGTGTGTCAGTATAATTATGCCTTAAATTGCAAGATAATAACCACGGAACTGTAGAGGTCCATTATAAAGACTATAGTAGAATTGAAGAAAGAAACAAGAGCTGTCACCCTAGGATGACATATGCCCCCTTTTCCAAATTTTTGTAAACCTAAACGCAAAGTGTTTTTTACAAATTTTCGAAACCTTAATGCAAAGTGTGACGGAATTTCAGACGGACAGACAGACTGACAGTGCGATCACTATATGCCCACCTTCAGGGGTTCGGGGGCATAAAAACATTGTCTTCAGCGTGGCTCGAACCTGTGCCATTTGAATTAAAAGGCTATTTCCTAAGCCACTTGGCCATCTGGACTGTTATATAACAACAGTCATTTTATAAGTGATTCACGAGATGAAACAAAATTTTATCCATTTCAAATGGTGATAATTCATAAGCTGTATTTTTGGTATGAGTCTACATCATTAGTGGTATTTCGCTCCATAATAATAGTGCTTTTTTTAATCTGTCACAAAAAAAAGAAAATTGTCAAAAAAGCAAATGCAAAAATAAAGATGATAACACTACTACAGTTATTACAGATGACGCAATGACTTATTTCAAATAATAGAAGAAACTTAAAAGAGGTTCATAAATTATACTCTTTATTAAAAAAAAATAATCATATACCGTACAAATAAACATAATAATGCTATGACGATGACTTGGCCAGTTCTGAGTGATATTGCTGCAAGTTTGATGCAAGCTGCTCTTGGTGATGATTCAATAATCGCAGGGTCTTTGCCCCACCCACTCGGTTTAGACTGGCCACCAGTTCCGCCAGTAGATGATCTAGACTGGGCAGGATGCAGTACTCCATCATAATATCTCGGGTAACCAGTCTATCTCCCACAAAAGTATTTATCAGAAAAGAATCATATACACTTGGTCCATTTAACTTCAGAATTTCTGGATTTGGTATACATAAATCCTCATTAATGCCTGACTGACTGTACATTAATCCTCCGTTTACAGAAGAATGGCAAACTCTTCTATCATATATCGGAATGTACATTTGCATGGTGCAATGGAAATGGTGTCCGTCAGGAGGTCTAGGGTTTAATACCAACTCAGCAGGCATTCTAAGGATCATTCCAAAAACTACTGGACCTATATTCACCAACCTGTTTTTTAGATTAAAGAATAAAGCATAGACTTGCAACCATGAAGAATTGTGTACTTAAGGGGTGTTGCTGCAGTTTTGCTGATTTTTTTCCATCTNCGTTACCCCACCCAGTTGTTTCGTAAACATATTAATTTAAACAAAGGCTTATTTCTGATAAATTAGTATAACATACATTATTTCTAGTGAATACTACAAATTATTATCTTATAAATTAATTTTAATTCATACCTATTTTTAAACGTACGAGTTTATTAACGATAATAATGTTGTTTACTCATGAATCTCTTTCTTTTCGTAAATACGACATTTCGTATTACGTTCATTGGAAGATATTTTTACCTAACGTTCGTCATGTGTCAATGACGTCACGTCCACAAAAGTAATAGCACATCGCTGTTATTAACCTCAAGTACGGTATAACGTTATCGTTTTCATGCAAAAAAATCCAAAGGTTTAATATTTATTAGTACACAAACATCACACAAACATCATTTTTATTAAACACATCTAAGCACAATTTATCTTAAAATCATGGTCATACAGTATCGGTTTTCGGGACTTTCCGATAACCAGTGGTGTTAGTTTCTCCCCTGGAATTTGAAAGTGAAATTTGGATAACAGACGTTTCAGGTGACAAAATGTCCGCTTCCATAAATGCTGAAAGTTTGTTACAAAAGTTGCAATTCGATGCCTGTTGTGCCACAATAAACGATCACTAATCCTTTTATCACCTTCTTATAATAACATACCCTAGCTTAGTGTTGTTGTTCACACCTTATCAGCGATAAAGATCGATTGATTTTGTCACGCGCTATTACTATGGCGTTATGAATGGGCCGCTAATTGCTACCAATACACGTTGTTATTGTTACTTGCACATGTTTCATGCACTCAGAAATTAAGTCGTCGCTTAGTCGTTTTTTGTTTTCTCGCAGCGGGTCGCTTTTATCATATCAAAGGCAGTTACCGCAATCAGGTTCCTAACCCGCAAAATAGACGTACAATAGACGCTATGACATCAAATGTACAAGACAACAACGCAGATTGATTTGTGTGTTTACTTTTCGCAACTCGAAACGACCGACTCGTGACCGTTGTTTTGAGTTAAAAAATGACTGGGAGTGAAATATACTGGCCATTGGCCATTATGGAAGATTGACCGTTATTCCCAAGTGTAATATAGAGTGATTTTCGTCGGGGGGAGTCCAGACTGACCGTTGTCTGTAGTTGACCGTTATTTCGAGTTGACCGCTAGGTCAGTTTTGACTGTATATCATGCATCATCATCGTATACATATATACACTCATTTAAAGTTTTCATGAAATCGTCCCAAGTAGTTCCAAGACATGACTCCGGAAACAAAAGTGTTTGGGAAGGACAGATGGACGGACAACGCCAAAACAATATCCCTTATGCGGGGGATAATTATCGGTCAGAAACTGTTTCTATTTTTAGCTACAGCAGTCTTATTCCCTCTTGCCCTTAATGCAATCGCTCACTAGCTCAGCATGAAACATACCCTACATGTACATACAACCAGTGATTTTTTCCCAAAGATTACAGCATCTTGCAGGCCATTTCCCCAATGGAAAAAAACTAACATTTATTATTCAGAGATATAATTCTGTAGTTCTTTATAATACATTTTTTGTATCAATATTAAAATTATGGTAAATATACACTTATAAGCAATTGGAATACTGTAATTATTATCATATTAATGATATTTTTCCTTATTTCATGGTTTATCACGCTATTTATCCCAATCCAAATTTTGTGACAGACCGACGTCAACACCGTTTCCCTATCCCTCTGCCTTTGGCGGGGGATAAAAAGTAAAATGATGGTCATAATGCTGCTAAATTTCAGGTCAAATTAATTGGCCTTGGCCGTAAATGATAATCCTTAAGACAAGTGTGAAGTTTCCCTTTAGCAGTTGAGAAGATATGAACTTGTTGGATGCAAACTTTAACCTGAATTTCTACTTGCTCACAAACCTCAACCGGACTTTTCTAAGTACATAAGGGGGCATAATCCTGCTTAATTGCAAGTGAGAGTTATTGGAATCTGTCTGTGACCTCGCATGATGATTTCAAAGACATATTTAAATTTCCAATATATGTAGTACTTACAGAGATATGAACTTGTTACATGCAAACTTCAATCTAATTTTAACTTGCACGAAGCTACCCTAAACCTTAATAGTTGACAGTGTAGCTCCTTGCGCAGGAAGCATGTGGCATAAGACCCATTTTTGAATGACGTCGTGGCTCATACCAGAATGTCGTTGCAGCCCTTGTTGTATTATTTCTGCATCATTTTAAGGAAATTCTCTTAGGGGAAGGGGCCTTTCTCGTAGGAGAAGGGGCCTTTCTCTTGGGGGGAAGGGGCCTATATAAGGTTGTTGTTAAAGAAGAAAAAAAAGCCCTGTTTCTGCATACTATACCTAGAAGTGGCAGTTCTGTTGCCTTCTTCAGGATGTTCATGGGTTCCAGGATGACAACTTTGGGGCTTGTGATCATCATGGTGAAGCTGTATAACAGATTGCTAAGGTTCTCCAACTTTGTGCCTTTAATCAACTGCCTGCAACCAATAAAAATAGCACTTTCAGGGCCCTCAATCTGAATTTTTTAGCGCCGAATACAAGCCCCTTTCCCCATCGAAAAAGTATACTTTTTTCCCCTACTTTTTGGACAATTCCCACTTTTAGAAAGAAGTGTCTAATGATTATTATATCTCAATTTTATTTCAAGTACATCTAGTCAAATATACTTAATTAGGAAATAAAATGAATATAGTGAAAAGTTGAAAACATGTACAAATGTAGTAATGAGAGATTATGTAAGTAAAAAAATTCCCCATGAAAGGGAAACGACGCGACAATTCCCCCTCATGAGGGATGTGGGTAGCTCCCCTGATGGCCCTGCCTTTTTATGTTTAATTACCTTACTAGAATATAAAAAAAAATAATAAAACATACTATTTATAGCTTGTTTTATGAAAACAGAAAATCTCCCCAGCCCCAGGTGAATTTTCCCTTTCCTACCTGCATGCTAACAAGGTTTTTTAAATTATATAGCTGTAGCCAAATATGTCAGGCTTCATCCCATCCGAAAATTTCCCAATTCAGTTATGTTATGTGAAAAATATCCCAGAATTTGGTTTTCAAGTGTTATTTTGCCCCATATTTGAAGGCTATGGTCCCTTCCCCAGTGCTTAGAAAGAAAACCTGTCATACATTTCTTCCCCCAACTGACAAATTTGCCGAAAATGTGCATTTGCAAGCGTACTTGACAACTCTATGATGTTTTATTTAAATCCAGAAAGTTTTTAAGGAATACAAGTACAGAAAAGGTCTGTCTTGTAAAGACCATGTGATACAAGACTTGGTAATCAAGAAACCAAAGTTAAAAAGTATTTTGTTTAGGACGGAAAATTAAAAAGCTTGATTCAAAGTAAACTAGACACTGACCCCCCTCCCCCATTAACAATTCATCCCATACAAAGGGAGTGTTATAATAATTGCCTCCACAATCTTATTTTCCATATAAGTAAAAAATAAAAATAATACAAATGGTCAAATTTCTGCCAACATTGATGTCAGCCAAGATCACCAGAACAATCCAGATTGTGTAGCTGTGACAGTTTAATGTACCAAGCAGTTAAAATTAAGTCCACAATAATTTGTTATTTGGGGGGGGGGACATCAAATACAAAATGTATACACTTAATACAATATAAACAAGAGATGTTTGTCAGAAACACAATGCCCCCTACTGTGCCGCTTTGAAATAAAATTTATATTTATCATTTGGCAGGTATAGAAATTATCGCCCTTTAAAGCTTGTTACTTCCCTTGGATTTTGTTTTTTGACCCTTGACCTTGACCTTTCACCACTCAAAATGTGCAGCTCCATAAGATACACATGCATGCCAAATATCAAGTTGCTATCTTCAATATTGCAAAAGTTATTGCCAATGTTAAAGTTTTCGGACGGACACACAGACTGACACACAGACGGATTGACAGTTCAACTGCTATATGCCACCCAACCGGGGGCATAAAAAGTAATATCTCACAAATATTGCATAACAAACATTGACAAACAATTTCAAAACAGACACAGCACATTTGAACATTAGTCAAGCACATAACATAACGGCTTTCTAATTACAATCCAAGTTTTTTTCCAGCAATTTTGGGAAAAGGAGTCGGGTCAAATTGGTTTTTTTAAATTGATTTCATAGCAGAAAAAACCCTGCGATCTGACACGATTTTACAATTCTGCATCATGCAAATGTCCTTACAACAGATTAATCACATCTCTTTTCTACTCACTTCATATGTGTGTTGTTCACCATGGACAGTTCCAGCCCAGCAAGCTTCAGATCCACTTTGATCTCTTGAAAACGCAGTGCCGTGCAAGGCATCCGGTGACACAGAAGTATTGTGCCGCTAGTCTCCAAGAGGCTTCTCAGCTGCTTGAGGAGAAAAGCCTCGTACCTTGACTGTATGTTGCCTGCTAGGTCCTGTGAGTCCTAAAATACAGGTGAGAACAATAAATATTACGTTCAGTTAGTAGTCAGTTCAGTTTATTCGCTACAAGGCCATCGGCACTTGCATATGCATAAAGAAAAAAAATGCATATAGGTATAATATCAATGTGAACACATTTAATTCAACAGTGGTGCAGCAAAACAAGTGATTAAGTGAACAACATTTTACATCTTTCGAAAGCATAGTAAATATACATTATACATGGCAATATTTTGTATAATGTTTTCATCATTGGAGGCCATGGCGTAATTAAATTTGTTCATTGTTGGCTGATAAAAAAAATACAAGTAAGAAATGATATTCATTTCAATATAAGTCTTGCACAAAGAAAATAACCTTTTGTTTGGTTCTAGATTTATGTATCGCCCATGTTCAATCATGAGTCGATGTGATGATGTTCTGAAGCTAACATATGCATTTCTAAATTTTTGAATTAAAAGTACATCAAGTAAAGTATTGTGCATTTTTGTTAAAATACTTTTTTAAGTGGTAAAAGTGTATACAGCACTTTTACCTACAAATGACAGGAAATACTTTCCTTAAGAAAGTTGACTGAATCAAAATTCACATATTTGTGTGCTTTATCTCAGCTTAGTTGATGTGCACGGTCAATTTTCATATTACTAAATACTAGTTCTTAAACACTGTTGACAGTAGACTAATTATTTGATGCAGGGCTGTGAGTCTCACAAAAACTATTTACTGCCAGTAATCTAGCAGAACAAAACAACATACATATACTGATAGAAAGATAGTAAAATAAGATAGTATTATTAGTAGAAAACAGGTAAACATTCTGCATAATTATGACTAAAAACTTGTACAGTGGAAACCCTCTTAACCGGATCTTCTCTATACCGGAATCCTCTCTAAACCAGACAAATTGTCCGGTCCCACTTTTTTCCCTATAAAACCATGCGTAAAATATCTCCTCAAGACCGGAATCCCCTCAATTCCGAATACCGGTCATTCTTTGGATCAAAATTGGGTTATTCCATACGTAATTGTAACTCTCTAAACCGGTCACAACAAGTTTTTTGCACCTCAGACCTAGTGTCAAAAACTTGTGAATAGCGGATTAAAGACGCGTGAAATGAATAAAGGTGGTCGAAATATTTTCAAACTGTAAAAATCGCAAAACAATTTAAAGAGATTAGGCCTGTGATGTACTTATCGATCAATAGAAGTGATAATGATTATAATTACTGATAACAAACATAGGGTTCTTTAATGTGTTTTTCTTCAGATGTTGGTAGCCATGCTAAATTTTAATGAGCTTAATGCTAATTAATTTTGAATTGTTTATTACAACTGCCGAAGTGGAGAAGACTATCGTGCATGGTACATGTTTAAAAAAAAAACATGTATTGACATATATGCATATAACTTTTTGGTTTTCAGGGTGCATTGTTGATTTATTTTGTGACTAATATTGCTTTTGAATCAACAGATAAAGTTACATGTGTTGTTCTTATGTGATGCAACACGAATGAATGTCATATGTAAATAAACTATTAAAATTGTTGTTTTTTATGTGATGCAACAAGAATGAATGTTATATGTAAATAAACTATTAAAATTTGCTGAAAGTGTTGTTTTCTCCCATTAGNATATTTGACCTTGAAGGATGACCTTGACCTTTCACCACTCAAAATGTGCAGCTCCATGAGATGCACATGCATGCCAAATATCAAGTTGCTATCTTCAATATTGCAAAAGTTATGGCCAATGTTAAAGTTTTTGGACGCCGCGGACAACGTGGACAAGCTGGCTATGACAATACCTCGGGTTTTCTTCGAAAACAGCCAAGCTAAAAACACAAACGAACACATACTCAGGGCTCCCACTGGCTCTTTAAAAATTTGTTAGCCAAATTTAGGCTAGAACACAGAAATTCTTTACATTTGATCTGTTTTACAGATGTTTTTTTTTAAGAAAACATTAAAGCAAAATGGAAATTTCTTGAGCCAAATTGTCTTCTTTGTAGCCATTTGCTAATTTAGCGATGGCAGAGCAGGCCCTGGAAAACATACTGTATACCAAAAGTTGGTAACAGACAGACGATACCTGATTCTCCCGTAGGCGCTGTAAGTGTTTGTCTTTGCACGAACTTCTTGGTATCTCCTGCATTTCTGGGTACAAAGGTTCGGTGATCTCCTTGAAGATCCGCTGCGTCGTTGGCTGCTGTTTGGGACGCTGGGTCTTGAACTTGTACCGCACCTGGGACACCAGAACGCCCACATTTCCTTCTGCAAGAATACAGCGAGAAGTTAAGTTTTAACATATTTATTTAAGCTTACTAATACTAGTCAATTGCATCGAAAGCCTTAGGCTGATATGAACGCTCTTGAGTCCGTTTCTTGGGTATAACCAGAACTAGGTGTCTTTGAGGGAGATCTCAAGATTGCTCCCACAGTTGATATCGAACCTACAGGTCGCTTAGCTGACACATAGCTTGAAGATTAGCATGTGTATACAAGAAATAAGAATATTGTCATCTCTTTTCAGGGCTTTTTTTTCCTTCTTAGAGAATAGCCGCGAACGGCCATTTCACAAATTTGATAGGGACATTTCACAAATTCAACAAAGCCACAAAAAGGGCCATTTTAAACTGTTCTAATCAGACTTTTTTGGCTTAAAACTGTCAAAAAACGGCCATTTCACAATTCAAAATTACAATATGTTATAATATTATACATAAGCGAGACAAAATATTGACAGTGGTATTATGCTTTCCTATGGTTTGGGATAGAGTTAACCAGTGGTTATTTGTTGAAAGAAAGTGTCCAGACAATGAAAATATGATTTTAATGCCTTAAAGAAAGACATTTTAATATGATGCAAGTATTAAACATGCTTTTACTATACTTATTCTTAACAAACTGAATTTCCCAATTTTAACAAGTTCGCGACTTGATTTTTTTACAATTTTCATAAGTCTGCGACTCATTTTTTCACAATTTTGAAAAGTTTGCGACTCATTTTTCACAAAGTAAGGGGCCAGGGCCACTTCACAAAATCAGGGAAAAAAGCCCTGATCTATTCAATAGTAAATATGAATAAAATTAGAAGAAATAATAATATTGTCATCTACATGTATGGAAAAGAATACATGTGGAATATATTAATACAATTGAAAATGAGAAGTTTTTGTAGTTATTTAATGCTTTGATAAAACACAGACAGTCGATTAAACACAGTCTAGTTTGATCTGATCCACTATAAAACTTTGTTAAGATTTTATTATAATGCACAATCTGTGCAAGTATAATCAAGATTGTGCAATAACTATAAAATGTTAACAAATCTCAACACAAAATGTTAATAAGAACTATATTTAAAATTTACATTCATATTTTTTACACTCTTTCATTTATTGTAAGTGACGTTCTTGGATGCAGGTTTGTTACACAGGAGATTGTTTTAGGATTTTTATCAGATAACTTTAATGTTTATAGCGTTTGTTATGCAGGGAGAATACACGTCTTTTACATTGAAACTGAACACCTTCTTGCCTTTCTCAGTCTCTCACTATTGTTAAGTGAAGTTCAATCAATGATTCTGTTAACCTGTTCTTCTAAAGAGTTTTCATCCCGTAGTTTTATATGACAAGAGGTTCACTTCATGTTCAGGTGTTTTCCTGCTATTTAAAAAAGGCTGTAAAATGGACCAGATCCCAAAGCAAACGGACACGATCCAAACCGAAATTGTAAAAAAAAAAAAATCCCAATTTTTTAGAGAGAAGTGTCTAATGATTATTATATCTCAATGTTATTTCATAAACATCTAACAAAGTATGTAACTATTATTAATATGATTTTGTTCCTAATTTTAATTATAATAAAGAGTTACTGGTTATAGGGACTATTTGTCGGACAGCAGTATTTACCGGACATTCTATTTATTTTGTGTATTGTAACGCTGAAACACAATTTTCTACATAAGTTACTTACAGACGCTTGTTTTCTTGAAGTTATCAGCAGCAATTCGTTAAAATGATAGTATTATAGTTAAACAATTGCAATGTTTACAAATTTCGTCGCAATCTAATGTGACCTACTCCTGGGGGATATTAATTGCACACGCATCCCTTACTGAAACCCGAACTGTGTGCTTGATATTTTCGTTTGTCTACTGCAATAGAGCAGGTCTATATTATTTTTCTTACAATCACTTATTTAACCAGATTTAAGAGATTAACACATCATTTCAATTACATTTTTACATTAAAACTCGACACAAATTGATGTATGCATATAACTAAATTGTTGGCAAAATGTACCTTGTAAACATTACAAAAAAATTGAAAAAAAAATCCCATTTTACATTATTAATTCACCAGTGATATTTTTACAAATTTTCACCTCCGAGTATGAGACTCGATAACTTTAGGGGACCATAATGATAGTATTGTTTGATCAAAGATGTATAAATATACATGTTTATTAGATTTTTTTTGCCCTGATTATTGGAAAACAAATTATAACACTATTTAACACACGCAGAAGACGACATATTGCACCATCAAATTAATGAAGGGTTTTTTTCCCACTTTTTGGGAAGATAGCCCATGGCTTTGGAATTGGGAATTTTAGCTGCATGTTCACGAAATTGGAAAAAAAAATCAGTAGCCTTCTTTTTGTCGGGCGAAAAGTCCACTGATTTAGGAAATACTAATTTGATATAACTCTTTATAATAATTC
>VMBQ01011264.1:5132-23556 GCA_007657795.1 Dreissena rostriformis | reverse complement strand
TCATTGAGGAACACTTTACTTTTGTTGAGGCGAAGCTGTTTGAATCTGATTTGGCTTTATAGTTTGTAAACTTCACTATGATATCCCTGTGCTTTCCATCATAATTTGTTGCAATGTCTTAAATTTGTATTATAAAAGTATTTTTAATATTTTACCGAACACTTGCATATACTGTTTGAATGTTTAACATTTCTATTATTGTGACAATAAGAATGTTCAAAGAACACCAATGATAATTTGAGAAGATATTACCACTTGCGTAATAAATTTTAAAATAGTAATGCCTGGCAACGAGAAAATCTGAAAACAAGTTTCCAAATAGTTCATAAATTGCTAGTGTAATTAAGAAAATTGTAATTGTTAACAAACCTTTAACGCTCCGCAATTTCGTTACACAGCTAGTCTTGTGTATAAGTTGATCCAAAAAGCTACATTGTGTACAAATAATACGAACATAAAACTTTAAGACATGTTTCCTAAATGTTTTTCAGATAAATATCACAGTGCATAGTTGGACCCTGGTAAATGTGAAGGTATACTTGTATTCTTCATTGTAGGATACACATACGTTTAGGTTTCTATCAGTTTAATATTGTGCACTAAAATATCTTGTTATACACTAGAATAATCGTTAAAAATAAATTTATGTCAAAGTCAATCTCTTTAAGTGTATGTATAACATTGAAGATATATGCAACGCATGGTGCTTTTTAAAATAATATGTTTGCGCTTTTATTTTCAAGCTTTAATATCTTTAATATTTTGACAGTCCGGTTGATTGCTAATGTTATTGTTTAGTTTATTTGCTATATTATGGTCTTATGCATAACAGTACTATATTATAAACTTCTGCAATGTAAACAACAAAGGTTTATTACAAAAAGATGCTGAAATGGTGAAGGTCCGTTAAAAAAAGTTCATACGATGGGCAACCCATTTCACCTTACATGATTTTATGTAAATCATCTAGAAAATATTTCAAAAATATTTAAAAAATAATATTCATTCAGTGTTTCTATATCATATTTGTGAATACATCCGGTTCGTTAAAATTCTACACAACAGGATATCGTTATTATAAATCGATTAGACGAGCATTGTTTAAAACCCATTTTTGGATGTCTATGTTGAAACTTATCTTCTCTCCACCTTGTACACATTTGTAGACGTAAGAAAGGTTCAGTCAAGCCCTTGTGTACTTTTGTTAGAAAAAATGCCAAATATTACATTTTTTCACACATGAGAATATCAATTACAATAAACGAGTTTAACTACATTGGCACTTCACGCCGGCTAACAACAATTCTTGTATGAAGTTTATTTATCAATTCCTACAGTAGTTTGTAAGAAATAGGTCAGACAGGGAAAGCAGACAACGTAAACCAATAGATAAATATATTCTTGTCCCTGGACTACGGCTGATATTAAGATATCTATTAATGAACGTTAACAATAATTGGTATCTATAAACGACCAAAGTGTATGCAAAACATCTGTGACAGACAAACGGACCAAAGTACATAAGTACGAGCAGACAAGTTGGGCCCAGTTTATGTTTAAGATTAAAACTTGTAATAATATTGCGACAACCAGTATTTGTTACAATTCTTAATACATATACTATTCATGTATACGAAAGTGGATAATTAAAGATGACATCTTATATATCAATATTTTTATATAATTTANACAGTAGTTTAGTTGGACAAGGTAATTAGACAATGCAAAACAGGATTGTTATCTATGAAGCTATAGATACATATATTCTTGTCTCTGGACTACGGCTGATATTTAGCCATCCATGGTTGAACGTTGACATGACAATGCAAAACTATTCTGACAGACAGACGGACGGACGGATCCGCAAACAGAAGGTCAGGTGGACAAGTTGCATCCGGTTCATCCAAATAGTATTTACAAGTTTAATACCCTGCGATTATAAGCTGAATACCATACGATCATAAGCTGATTTAAAGAACATCATCACAATGAACATTATCAAACTCTCTGGTTCAAATGAGGACTTGGTAATTTCGCTGTGCAACATGACGACAGTAGAAACGTGGTCACGTGGGGCTCAGGTAATTATTTCAGGAATATTGATCATATATATAGTCCTAATTTCCATTGATATAGCATGTGTTTATGTCCGGAAACATATGAGGTAAATTCTTAGCACAAACATACACACGTTGCTTTGGGAACTCTTTAATAAATAACACTAATCAAGACCATCACTTTTATCAGCAGCAACATCAACATCCTAATCGTTAAAGTCGTCTATGATATCATTAGACATGGTATTGACAAATATAAACATAAAATCTCACCATACAACGACAAAACGTTTTGTGATCTATGTGAAGTTTCAATCTCAATCGGCGTTACGACTGTGCTATGAATATCAACTTCTCGACCGTACACAGCCTTAAAACTAAACCATTCTGAATTTAAACTCTGCAGACTTTGTGTTTCCTAGGTGATGAGTAACTGTGACGTTATCCCCAACTACTCCTGAGTAGCCACGTTCAGCCTCGCGGGAACGTACCAACTCTTAGATGGGCAGTCTGGAGTGTTTCTGGAATGTATGGGTTCAGATGGATTCAAGGTCATACTGTATTTTGCACTTATATTCGTAAGTATTCTGTACTAGAGATGAGCATAGTTATACATTCAACAGGTTGAGAATCACTAATGGGACTAGTGCTACAACATGTTTTAATAAGGAAATCTCCAAATATGATTGCTTTAAGAAAATTCACAAAATGCAATCCTATGGTTATTACTTTATTGCCATCATAAAGATTGTTATATTTGAAAGTTTATTTCCAACCGATATCTTTTTTTTTATTTACGAGACGTAAATATAATAGAACGTAGTCCCGTTTCTTCTTTGAATTCCAGACCAAACATTTTAACAAACAACGTAACGCTTCTCTGTCAAAATTATCGAATGGTTCTCGACATCAAAACATTGCCGTGCTTGTTTGGTTATTCTACCGTGAGTCCTATTTGCAATAAATCGACGTTTGTTTCATATTCCAGATGGCCATCCAGCTCTGCAATGGAGGACCTCAGATCATTCACGTGCAGACGACCGGTGTGTTCAACAACAACGCCACCATCTAATTCGCTGTGGTGCAGTGTTCAACGATAAGCACTACTTGTATGAATTATGCATATGATTATACTGTGACCCTGTCTTGGAAAGGAAGACTAACAATAAAATACATACATTGCATTGGGTGTTGAAGTGTTGTTCGTCCGTAGTTAACTAGTATGTAAGCTTATTTCCAATTCCACAAATTTTATTTGTTTTAGTTTGTAAGGTTATTGGACAAAATAAAACGTTTTGGACCACGTTTCCAGTGTAGTTATGTGTATATGTTTCACATCTTCGTATCTTCACACGGTAAAAATAAAGCAATTAAAACGTAGTTTACTGTAGTAAAATGTACAATTATATTAAAAAAATCACAACTATATGTTAATTTCTTAATAGTTAAATGTGTGCTCTAATACAATTTTGTTCAACGTTCTTAGTAACTATAATACAAATGTCCACTCATGATGGTAAAAATCATGCAAGTAATGGTAAAAATCATGAATTTCCCTCAAAAGTGTACAGAAAAACATAAATAAGTGACACGTTTACTTACTTTACAACGGCAAGTAAGCAGTTTGTCATATTATCGGATAAAATCGTTCGATTGGAAACTCTTGAATCCATTGCCTAATTGCCTTACTTAATCGTGGATCTGCTCATTCCAAAATCGTTCGATCGGAAAACCCATTGAGTTATTTGAACGTAGATCTGCTCATTCAAAAATCGTTCGATCGGAAAACCCATTGAGTCATTTAAACGTAGATCTTCTTATATTTGAGTCTCGCTCTGTGAAAAGGGGGTTTAATGCATGCGCTTAAAGTGTCGCCCCTGATAAGCGTGTGCAGTACGCACAGGCTAATCAGGGACGACACTTTCCGCCTAAATTGGATGTTCGTCAAGAAGAGTCTTCTTTTAAAAGAAAAATACAATACAAGCGGAAAGTGTCGTCCCTGATTAGCCTGTGTGGACTGCACAAGCAAAACTGGGACGACACTGTACGCACATGCATTAAACCCCCTTTTCTCAGAGCGCGACTCATTTATATATCAAACAACAATTTAAATTACGCGAGTCACGCTTCAGGTGATCGATGAGAGTAAACTCATTCAACTTTCTTCTTCCACAGTAAAGTGGAGATTTCGACGGTACTTCCATATGTACAAATACTGATGGATTTATGCAAAGTTTAAGCGTATTGACATAACTTTCAATTATACTAATTTATTTAGACATTGTATGCAGCCTCACTTTCAATGTAATGTGAAATATTTCCAAAATTGATAATAAGACACGTCATAATTTTATTTAAAACAACACTTTTTAGATATTCATTCCATGCAAGAATCTATACCGTTGTATTCAGCCACGTGTTCGCAAACGTAAGGTGCTGTTTCATCCCCAGTATGTACGTTGCGCATTGGTTGCATCGACAATAATGCCGGATTACTCAATCCTAGTTTAGTTCGTTGTTGATTGGCTGAACGGTAGCGCTGACCATTGGTGAGTTTGTTGTGACAACTTACCAATCCTTAAGCTCTTCTGTTAGCGATGACATTCTGCCATATATTAAATGACCATCAATAAAGATCCTTGTTTCGAATCGTCAACTGTAGTAGGCGTTCTGGTCATAACGTGTATACAACCGTGAACACAATTAACTGACTCATAAATAAACAGAATGGATATTTCTAAACGAGTATTTTTGATATTCCTCTCATCTTCTGTGTGACGATATTTGTAAAACTAATTGTGCTTGAAAATAACACGTCGTGAAGTATTGAATACTTACTTGAAACCATATCATATTTATGATTTTGTTTTACAGAAATATACCCCATGGTTGAACTTAAACCACCAAGTACAAAGATTGGTTACTTACAACAGCCATTTAAACTGACTAACCACATTTAGCTTTCGGGAAAACATTATATACAGTATGTGTTTGTGTTAAGAAGTTTATGAGGTTCTTCCGCGCTTGAGGCTGGTTTAATTATATACCGTATATCAGGTTCACATGCCTTTATACCCAAAGCGAATGTAACGGTCAAATGCCTTCTTGAAATCATCTGCCATGTTTTATTACCGTCGGTTAATAAACACGTGTGCGATAGGTCAACGGACCAACGCAAATAGAAGCATTTTTTACAAAAATGCAACTGTCCGAATATTTAGTGTCATTAATATAAAAAGACTATCTGGGTGTCCGAAAAGTGTTACACAATTGTTTGGGCTAAACAGTGGGTGTCTAAAAAACTAGAGTGTCCGAATAATTACCGTATTATGTATGATAACATGCATTTACTTTTCTACATACAAAAAGTTATAAGTAATATTAAAGGGGCTTGTTCAGAGATGTTGCCATGTTTTTAATTTTGTCATTAAATGCTTTAAATGGATAAATGTAAACATTTGAACTAAAAATCTCCAGTATAAAACAAGATTAAAATATTAAAGAAAGAAAAAAAGCGATCCCCACCTGGTCACCAAAATAAAACGATAACAAGTATTATACTCCACGATTAATAACTTTTATAATTCATAGATGCAAGGTAAATTTTATTAAATATGTTGGTTCGTATCGAAAAAGTACACATGCATTACATATATCTACAAATTGAATGCACAATCACTTTCAATCTTTTGTGAAATATTGTTAGAATTTATTTTAAGACACGAAATAATTTTATTTAGAACAACACTTTTTAGATTTTCATTCCATGCAAGAATCTATACCGTTGTATTCAGCCACGTGTTCGCAATCGTAAGGTGCTGTTTCATCCCCAGTATGTACGTTGCGCAATGGTTGCACTGACAGTTATTCCGGGTTACATGTAGTTAACAATCGGAATTCAGTTCGTTTTTGATTGGCTGAACGGTAGCGCTAATCATTGGTGAGTTTGTTGTGACAATTTAACAATCCATCAGTTTCGGTAAGAGATGAAATACTAAACCATATTAAATGACCATAAATAAAGATCCTGGTTTCGATTCATCATCTGCAGTAGGCCCTAGGCGTTATTGCCATAAAGTGTATTCAACCGTTAACTCAATTTACTGACGCATTCATAGTGGATATTTAGTAACGAGTATTTTAAGCGATGATCTTAAACGGAATGAAGCTTCCGATAAATACACGTTTGTTGATCGTCGGAAATCAAATTTGAAGTGTCTAAGTGGTTGAGAGTGAGGCTATTTAAAGTGTCTGTTTAATTTTGCAATTTTTAGGTAGCAACAGCTTAGCTACACCATTGATCGAATCGCTTGCTTAAATATGTTAAACATCCATTCGCATCGCCAAAATAATATAAACGTTTGTAGGGTCAACGAATCGTAACCAGAGGATAGATAGATACATGTAGTTTGTACATTAACTTTGACATAAACGAACGTGTTTTGAACTAAATCGTGCTGGGTTCTCGTTGAGGATTTACACTTTCTCTACAGATTAATAAAAAACAATGGGGGAGACATGCAGCAAGACCAGAATTTTGGTAATTATGGTTTTCTCTCTTTTATATATAATGCATGTTAACGTCCTTTATCACCATGCACTTGTCTGATATATCCACGGTTATATATATTTGTGTGTTTTTACGTCACACTTTATTGACTGAAGTAAAAAAGTGCGCGTCAATTATACAACGATGTTGAACATTCTATTATAATTGTAACATTTAAACCAATTATCTTACGATAAACATATACACATCTGTTATATATAACATACATGTATATATATACATGTATTTGTTTATTTGTTTAAGTATATATTAAGAATCTTACGATAAACATATACACATCTGTTATATATATATTCTTAATATATACTTAAACAAATTAACATAATAGAAAACAACAATTATTATGTCAAAAGGGGTATATGTAATAATATATTGTTATTTGCTATTGTTTTCAGGCAGTGGTGGTTGCTGTTCTTTCCTTAGCGTTGGCTGCCGTTGTTGCTGCGTTCATTTATAGAGAGACAAGGTACTAATACAATAACATGTCGCTTGCACATTTTAACCTTTTGACGCTGCAAAGGAAGTTTGCGATACTTAAAACGTAATGATTTGTAATTCTGATATATCGACAACAGAAGGTGATCATCGTCGGATAATGAAATGTTCAAGAAACAATCTGAATTGTTAAAGAATGCAGAAGTATTGAAACTATTATTCGAATAAATAAAACGTGTATTATGATATGATATGCTGACCAATTATTATTTGTGTCAAAGACATTTAAAAATCAATATCAAAGGATTTGTTTTTATTTAGGGTAATTTCCGTAATTACATTTACATTTAATACCAAGAAAAGGCAACAATATCTAATAATTAATGAACTGATAATAAAGATATACTATAGCCGACTAAACTTTTTGTAATTATGAAGTAAACCATTAAATGAAAACATAGGGAATAATGATTTTTTTACAAGCACGCCGTTTTCTTATGTATACGAAAATGGGATGATAAGTAGCTCAAAAGTATTTACATGGTCTGTGTCTTTTCAACGACTTTACAAAAACAATCAGCTGCAACTGATTTGTAAGAGCACATTAGATGTACATTGATGATTGATAGGTTGTTAAAATAAATGAAACGTGAACGATTGGCAGAACTTGTGATAATCACTATTTTTTTCTTAATAAATGGTATCTTAACTTCAGTTTTACAGGTTTTCCTCCTCAAACCGAACATTGCATTAACTTCCACATAAATAAGTGTCCGTTCAGGAACTGAATAAAATCGATAAAGGTGTAGCCCACGAACATGTTGTAACGGTTTAATATAGCTTATCCACGACCAGGTTGAATCTTGTAAAAGATGCATGTGCATTATTAATATATATATACTGTTCATAAGGTTCAGTTTTATACTTTAAATCCATATCCTGAATGACAAGTGCATGACCCATCATTACAAAGCAATAACAGATTAACCTATTATACATAAATTATAATTTCGCATAACACAACTATACATTTTAGAGGACAATACAAGCGGACAGAGCTGAATGAAAACACCATCCAGGATCTTTACCCAGCCTTCTTCCGGAGTCCAGAAGAGCAACGAGTGTTAAATGCATCATTCCAGCAGTCCTTTTACTTCAATAGAAAGGTCATAGAACCGACCGTGAACAGTACACGGAACGAATCTTGTTCGTTCAGGTGTTCAGGACCGGCAAGACGAAAACGGCAGGCCTCGACCACAGGAGTACAGCACGGATGTTGTACATCGTAAGTACACTTTAGTATTAATAGTAAGCGATTTGATACTTTCATATGCTACAGAACGACTCACAAACTTCCTTTTTCTTCCACTTCCGAACCAAACAAGTCTTCTTACACGTCTTCTTTCTTTTCTTTCCAAACTGTGTTCTCTTTATCTCTTAAATTTTGCAAAATTTCAACCTAGTTCTTGTACTTAAGAAATGGAGCTATATAATTGTGGCTTTTCGATCTTATCGTACCTTTCATTTTGCCTAATAAAGCCAAAACATGTCCGAAAACATGCAACTCTTTATATAGCAATGGAGAAGAACCATATACTACTTTGTCTTTCGTTCCAGTCCCTTTCTAACATGAATATATAATTAATGGTGTATGATATTCTATGTATAAATAATGTTAACTTTTTAAAAAAAAATATGGTTAAACTAAGCATACTTACTTGTCGGATTTAGAGCAGTATTCATTATTAAATGTTTGCTCTGTGTTAAACTAATTTCATGGGTATTTGACGACATTGTAAAGATAACAAAGCAGGTTAAGCCTCATTTTAAGAATTACAATGAAATTAAGCCAGACATTTGTAAAATAAATTCATGGGGGTATTTCGCGACATGCTCCAGTTGACAAAGCAAAGTTTGCCTTATTTTAAGAATAACAATAAAATTAAGCCAGACATTTGTAGAACGAATTTCCTGTGACTATTTAACGACATGGCCCAATTAGTAAAGCAAGTTTAGCCTCATTTTAAGAATAACAATGAAATTAAGCCAGCCATTCATAAGCAGAACAAACACTGAGTATCATTAATACCTGGACCATTATATGATAGTTTATAGAAATGTAAACTTTAATTATGATTATCAATAATATTAATAGTTTACACCTAATATATTACGTTCTGAGCACAGTACGACTGTTATATCAAATATACGTTTTGTGAACATACTTTAGACATAAGGTCAGCGAAAAGAGAATTATTTTGTTAGAACATGTTTAAAATATTGAAATAATATCCACGAATACAATAACGCCAACATATGTTTTAATGCATGTAATACGTATTTAGTGCCACCGTGACAGACCATATACCTGGTTTATTTTAAAATCAGATATGCGATTTGACGAACGATTTGATTGGTGCTATTTATGAAATAATTTATACACTAGACATTACAAATCCTATTGAATTTGTTCTTGTTCCTTTTAAGTATGTACGGATCTACTTTATATTTGGTATGAAAGTCAACATTGTCAAATATGTGTTAAGCAATGACTTCATCAACACAAACAAATAATAACAAATCAACGTTTTGGCAATACTGCATTTTTAAGATAATAAACAAAATATAGCGTAAAATGGCGGGAATATACAAGTATCAAACACATATAGATGTGTAATTGAAAAACAAACAAAAACAATATAATACGTTTAAATATTTTGCTTTCCATGCTGATATAATACAAATCTTCCCTTTATATTTAAACATAAATAGTTGATAATTAAAGCTTTAGTTTTGGCATATGCATGTTTAATGCTTGTATGTTATACAACGTATTTTTAACAGGAAACCTAATTCAAAAGGTTTACCATTTTACAGCAGTGTCATGTTCCATTCCCCAACAACTCACACAAACCATAATGGGGTGGTTCGCACATTGCTGCAGTACGGCAACAAGAAACAGTATTTCGCCGTCCATTCATGCACGTGAGTATTTGAAAAACAGCTTAAATGGTGTATTTATGAAAAGCTTTTTGTACTGTCTGTCGCAGCAATTTGAAGAGCAACCCTGATTTGTTGATATGTTTCCTATCAATCTGTTCAGACTGACAGTCATCATTGTGATAGGAAAACACTTCACCCTTAACTTGTCGTGATTTTTGTATAATTCATTCAATAAATCATTTAGACAAATAAACACCAACACACTGTTTAAAGTAAATATTTTCCCAATTATTGTCATCTAACATGTGTCGAAAAGTTTGGCATACGAAACAAATCCAAATGTAATATAACATTCTAGGAAATAAGGATATGTCGTAGATTAGATATGTTTTAAGTTGTTTAAATAAACTATTTAGTTGAAACTTATTTTTATATTTGTTTGTTAAAATGATACTTGAAGATATTCACCTATAGATCACCTATAGATCTGTGATATATAATTTTGTTTAAGACAAACCCTTCAACTTCAATTAGCTCACGCGTAGATTACTAAGAATTAATTGCTCATATTGTTGTCGGATAAAACACAGCAATTTATCGACACAATCTTGTTAACACTTTATTTTATTTCCATAATTTAACTTTCTGCTCCCTGTCCTTGTTTCATTAATGGCGCTATAGCCTTCCCCCTGTCGACAAAACGTTTTATTGACATTGATGATAAATGTTGATTCACTGAAATTGATGCTAAACGCGGTGTTCATGTAACTATTTTAAAATTGATTTTGTGTGGCAATGAACTCGAGTTCAATGATGGCTAGTTATTTATATGTAGTATTTCAGTTTGCTGACAGAGATTTTCGATTTAGTATGGAAATGATGTAAGTTGACATAAACACATGTGCTTATTAGAGCATCAAAAAACTGATTTATAGCATCAAACAATTGGTATTAAAATGACAGCAATGTCAGCTGAGATAGAAATTCGATGTCAGAATTGTACTTTAATTTAATACGGGGAAATATTGGTGACATATGGTTGACATTTGGACAATATAATTTAAAGGTCATCTGTTTGAATGATTTATCTCTATATTGATGTCATAGAAGCAACTAAGCCCTATACACTTTTTTAATACACCATTCAATCGATATATGATAATAAACATACAAAGCAATAGAAAATATATTGTTAAAAGTAATGTCATACTACAAGTCATATAAATCTACGACGTATACATATTCGTTTGAAAAAATATATTTACATATATACTGTCATACATTCGTTTAAAGGAAGAAGCTTCTAAAATGAAACTCGAAAAGGTGGAAAGTGTCGTTCCTGATTAGCCAGTGCGGACTGCACATGCTAGACTAGGTAGATACTATACGCACATGCAATCAGCTCAGTTTCCCCCTGACCGACTGATTTATATTAACAACTGTGTTTTGACATTTTTTTTCAGGGCATTGATTGGCTGCACAGGGTGTGTGTGTTCTCAAGAGAATAATTTGGCACCAGGCGTGGTTCTGAAACAAGGGGTTACAGTGGCGACCGCCCTTGACCACACGGAGATAGACTATTTCTTCTTCGATGGCTGCTGCAAATGTGTCAACACATAATAAACTGCTTGTGTCCAAAACGTGATTCTGATATCAAGATATGGCTGTAAATATTTGTTCTTGATGCCAATTGTACGTGTGCAGTTGCCTGTTATACGCTAAGGTTCAAATGATTCTTCTGGGGCTAAATTAGGTTCGATGCAAACTTATCATCCAACGATACATTATGCTTCAAACTTAACTGAACGTGACAAGTGAAAGTGCAAGAGAATCATATTCTGGTGTGTTATTCATAAACATTAAGTAAACGTGTAAGATTGAAAGGGTAACACTTTGTTAGGTTCATCTTTCAATTTTAACAGATCACGCGCATCTTAAAATCATTCCATACTTTGTTTTCAGATTATGTACAGCATTCCATTGAACTTTTCTTGTTAAACTTTATGGGTCGACAAAAACGTTTTATTAACATTGCTGATGGATATAAAGTTTAATTGACACCGATGTAAACTGCTGTGTTCATGAACTATTTTGAAATTGATTTTATGTTTTTCTGTACTTTATAGCTTTCTATTAAAATGCAGAATATGTTCAAACTTGATTTCAATTTGTTGACAACGGTTGTCAATGTAATATTGACATGCTGTTAATAAACGTAAACTTGTCTTGGTGAACAGAGCATACACAATTTGATGTAAACAAATTGAAACCAATGTCAGCTGCAACTGAACATTGCTCATAAAAGGTTTTACCTATATTGAACACGGTGTCAATATTATTGACATCCGGGATGGCATTCGGGAAATCCAATTTAAACGTCATTTGTTTGATTTGTTTGCATCTCTATTGCTGTCAACATGGACTCATACATTGATTTAAATACACCGCTCAATATTGGGAAAAGGTCTACATATAATGCAAAGGTCAAAATTGTCTCATGCAACTCCTCTTATACATGTGTGTCCTCTATATATACACGTAGACAAATATGATTACATATATTGTTTACTGTCATATGGTAATACATTGTAACAATAAATCAGGAATCAATTGCTTTCTTCAGTGAATTTATACTTGTTATTTAATTTCAAGTAAAATGTTGTCATAATCAGATATATAAAATATATGAGAGGAATTTACAATTGTTATATGTGTGTGTTCTCCTGATAATAATCAGCCGAGGTTGAGAAACACATCGTTCAACAGGCGGATTTCATTGAAGTCGTGGAGATAGACTACTTCTTCTTCACTTGTTACTGTAAATAATTCAACAAATAATTAATTAAATGCGTTACAAACTGGTTGATGATAGCAATATATGACTGGGGCTATTTCTTTTTTGATGCCTTTGCAAGCGGTCGTTTTCCTTTACACCAGCGGACACACGCTCTTTTTCATAGGATCCCATATACAGGTTGTATTGGCTAGTATTCATACGCATTATTTTAGTATATGTATAAGCCTCTACATACGACCTATTAGAGGTTGAGTTGATAAGTTGCAACCAAACACAATTGATGAATAATATGAACGTGATACTTTGGTCATACTTGCTTAAATTAATTACAAAAATTGCATATTATAGTGATTTCAATTTGTACACATATTTTATGTGATTTTAAGTCATGTATTATTATACCAAATTTTGAGTGAAATGAGACGTACATGAAAAGCTACTTTAATACTTAAGAAACATAAGGTGGCGATAATTTTGCATCAAAAGTTAATATAATCCATATATTATTTGTATCATATAACAGGAAATGGAACGCTTACAGCAGACATCAAAGCGTTATAGTTCCAGTCATATCTTGATATCACCAACAAGCTTTAAACAAATAAATTATGTATTTTCTGAAACATTTCGAGAAGATAGTCTCTATATACATGTATTCAATGTACTCCGTGTTTCACAAACAAGGCTAGAGCCGAATTATTCTGCTTAGAACAAAACACACGCCCTGTTCAGGCAATTAATGACTAGCAAATAATATTGTCCAAATATAACTGTTGATATGTATTTAAAGTCAGCTAGACTTTAACTAGACTAATGATCAAATTAAATTTGCGTTTCCATTGGATTTCCCTAATTTCACACGGATTTTACTAATATTGACTTATTGTTTAATATTAGTAAAACATCTTAATTTCCATGTTCAGCAGACATTGGTTTAAATGCGTTGACATCACATTTGTGGTGCTCTGTTCATCCAGAAACTTTGTTTTGTCAGCGGACAGTATACAAATATTAAATTGAAAACATTTGTCAACAAATTGAAGTCAAGTTTGGACACGTTTGCTATATTAATAACTAGCTATCATCAAAATAAGGTTAATGACACACAATCTATTTTCAAATAGTTTATGAACACAACATGTCAATGTCAATAGGTTTTCTCTACATTTCGTAATTAACGAATGAAATAAGGAAAATTGGAGCGTAAGAGAGGTAAGGGAAGTAACATAAAGCGTTTATACGAGTTTCAAATTGACTGCTGTTCATAACCCGACAACAAGCTATGCAATAATTTTAAGTACACGTGACTAATTAGAATTCTAAGATACGCGTTTCAAATGGTTTCGGCCAAACGTTCAAAGTGATTGCACTAAATATAGCGTCTGAGCTGTCTTTGAAAAACTCACTTGCATGCATGAACGGTGAAATTCTGCAGTAAATTGCAAACCGTTCTACTTCCTTTGTTTGATTGGGGGGGGGGGTATGGCCCTAACATTTCTTTACAACAATAAACCTTCGGAATTAAGTTTTCTTGTGATAGTATGTTATTTATAACATAACATAAATAATCATACGTACGACGAAAACAAACGTTTAAGTAATGGGTTGATTTTGTTGTGAACTTATTATGTCTTAATATATAAAATTCATATATAAAATATGTGTATTATATGTGAACCGAAGGCATGAAATTTGAGTGTATGATTTCGTTTCTTGTACACATCTATACTTGCTTTATATATTCCCACCATGTTACGTAATATTTTGTTGATAATCTTGTATTGTCAGTAAAGCCGAAACTTCCATTAAAGTCTTTACTAAAATAAGTGTCGTTGCTTAACAGAACCTATGGCAATTTTGACATCGACAACAAATATGAAGTAGTGCCGTACATAGTTAATACGCAAAACAACAACTCTTAAAATATATTTGAACTGTCTAGTGGATGAATCAGTCATAAATTCGAGCATTTTGATTGTTCGTTCAATATAATCTTTTTTTCAATAAACAAAGCAAACGGTCTGTCACTGTTGTTTTCAATAATTTATTACCTGCATACATGCACATGTAGCAACTGTTTTATTTGTTGGTATGTATTATAATACCTGATACACAGTCCGTGTGTCTAAAGTATGTTAAGATTTATATAAATCACCATGCAATATTAAGCATTGCGTTTCATGCTTATGGGTATCATTCCTGTGCTCCTTAATATCAGTCTCAATTCGATTTGTTAATGGGGTCACGCTTAACATATGGTACATGACATCCATTCTGTACTCCATCCTGTCCCGAAAGTTCCGTCTCGCCGGTCTTTGTTTCGTTCATGTTAGCGAACATGACTGTGCACTTAGTGCTGTCGGTCTTATAAACCTTCTGTTAATACACAAGGACTGCGAGAATGCTTCCTGGAATAAGCGTTGCTCTTCTTGACTCCGGAAGTAGGCTGGGAAAAGAGCCTGAACATTGTTTTTATTCAGCTTATCTGCCTGTGTCCCCAATACAATTTACCGTTGTATTTTGCGATAATATATTTTATCTATGTGTAGATCAAATGAACTTCAATCGACTATGTTCAGAGGTATATTTAACGAATTGTAACAAACAGGAATATATATGCCTGTAATGCTGGCATACTGTTGTAAGCAAGCACCATTTACTTTATTTTTACTATCAAAATCAACACATAGCTTTTGACATTGTCACAATGAAAGCTTTCGGTCAATGTATAAACAGTTAACATAAGATAGTATTTAATTTGTGAATTTCACTTTTACACGTATTTAAGAGGATCTACAATCATTCGTTACAATATCAACTGCAGCATAAAAAGAAAGAACACTTTCATGCTTTCAATTTAGTAAAACGCAAAGCATGTCATTCGATACATTATTAAAGTGTCATTGTTACACGTTTAGTTATGTTCTACAGGCCTCACATTATTAAGTGGTTATACTCTAACGCTTACTTTTTTGTACGTTCAGTAATGGTATAGCACATCAGGGCATACTATTCTTACAATGTCATTCTTGCAAGTTCCGTAAAGTTTGATGAATAAAATACCAGTGAATGATACTCTTATACTTTCACTGTTGCACGTTCAGTTAAGTTTGAGAATAACATATAAGGGGTTGATATCTTGTATCAAATCTTAAATAGTTCCAGCCTTTTCTTTTCAACATATCATATAACAGAAATATGTGCATATATATATTTATATATATTGTGTGTGTGTTTTGTTGATATTGCTATGGGAATCTGATACGGAGTCGTATGATTCTCATTAATTTTAAATGTTTACTTTAATTATATTGTTACGTTTTTCCTGCTATTCAGTATTAGTTTGTTGCTGCCTGTATAACTTTATAAATTTGTTTCAGTTCATCAAATCGTATATTTACAATGTTTATTGAATGCTTCCCTGAGGTTTATGAAGAAGTCTCAGTGATTTAAAAATGATAATTCAAACAGTGAAAAATAACAGTGGACAATGTCGAAAATTGTCACGGTAAAACTTTGAACATTCGTCGATTTGTTACGTCATGAAGTTAATCTTCCCTCGAATTCTTCAATTTAACAACAGCTAAAACCATTTAAAAGTACTTTCGCTTTCGACATTGTGTACACATTAGAACATATAAATAGAGTAAGCGCGTCAAAGCTATTTTATATTTTGAATATTACTTAAGTGTAGACTATATATATGTTCGATAAAGTAAATATACGAGTTCAGTTACATCATTTAACCGTAACTGGTTAGCCTTATACAATGTTTAAACCCTGTAACTGCATGGTTAACAGAAATAATATAGCTAACCTGTGTTCATGGAAGAGACACATGGAGCAACATAATTTCTTCACAAAACATCTCTATCAGACGATCGGAATGATGTTGACAAAATTGCATATCATCGAATGATTGTGTTGTAGCAGGCCATTTATCCATCTCTCCTCTCCCATACGCGATGTGCTTTGTAAAAAAAAAAGGTCTGTGTAGCCCTTCACAGTAGCCACAAAGGCCGTTTGAACACCTCTGGCAGTAAAACATGGCTTCCTTGTTGACATTTTTTTTCTTCGCAGAAATTGCAGCAAGTCATGTAATAAATCCGATCCTTTCTCCGCCATTGTCGCACGTTCAACATATGCAAAACAAAACTAGAAATGTAAATATGGTTTTCGATTGAATTATTCACATATATTGACTCCGCTCATTTCCTAAAGGTAAGCGTTTAATTAATCTCACGACTTTAAACTTATCTTACACGTTACAATTGCATCTTAAGTTCTCAAAACCGTATTTAAAACAGTTCATCCCCATAAAGGCTGTAAAAAATTTACTGAATGTCATTTTTTAGAACGGTGTTACCATTCGCCATATAACGATCATTTTAACGCTTTTCAAAAAAGGGGCCGATGTTATCACCATGTCGTTGCGTTGCATATCGGAATGCCGAGAAGAGCGTTTATTATCCAAATTATAGTAAAAACAATAAGCCAAATGCAAGCAAAGTCCTTGCAGTGGTTACCTCCCCATTCGGATTAACTGTAGCAACTGCGTACCCAAGAATAAATTATTTTTCAGATCTGGAATTAAATTATGGTTTGTAACGTTTTCTTCTTTAATTCAAGTAAGTTCCATTTTCCACATTATTGGACCTTTGAGTCCAAAATGTACGATATATATACAATTGAATTGAAAATCATCCCGTCGAAACCGATCAAATCTCAGCGCGGAGGTTAAAAGCAAGAGTGTACTACCAGTATGTAAAACAAACACGTGTGAGTTTAAACATTAGCCTAATGGAAGAGCAGGGTTGCCACTTAGAAGTTATAATATAATTACCCGACTTTTCCCTACCTAAACTATCTTTTTATTGACCAATACACCAACTAACCTTGATCTCCTTCAGAGATTTTTGTTTCACAAAAAAAACATGTGTGCAAAGATAATAATGATGATATTAACATAGAGCCATAGTATACATATTAAACATGTAAATGCTATAACAAAAGCAACGCATGCATGCATTCCAATACCAAACAATAATTTACAAATATTTTCTTCTCCTTCTTCGTCTTCTTGTCGATCCCTCAGATGGACACGCCGGTTAACTGCGAAAAGGTAGCCATGCACTGCTGGTCCTTCAGAATCTACGAGTACAAAGTTAAACAATTTTGCGCATCAGTCGCATGTATGTTACTGCTAGGCATACCGCCACATACGCATATTTGCGACATACAAGTACAGTGTTACATCTATTGCAATTACTACAATATAATTTTTTGACTCAAACACCTGCTTTCCCGATAATTATTTAAAAATGAGGATTTGTCTTTCCGCATTATAATGTGATAGGTTTAATCTGTCCTTCATTTATTGTCGCCGATAATTTGACATTGTCCGTAATGATAAGAGACGAAAAACGAGGACATGAAGAATGAAAACATTTGCTTTCCTCTAGGCGATGAACAGCGGCAAATCAGAAATCTCACACCGCTATGATGATACAGTGGATAAATATAGGGCCCTATACCGAATGTCACGTGTCTGAGTTTTATTCTGTTTTGTTTGTTGTTGTTGTTGTTGTTGTTGTTGTTTTTTTTGTTTTTTTTTTTTTTTTT
>VMBQ01011263.1:0-14221 GCA_007657795.1 Dreissena rostriformis | reverse complement strand
GCATGCAAGTTTTTACCCCTGTGACCTTGAACTTGACGTCAGTGTTCAGGTTTCCAAATCTGCGACCGCGATTCTAAAAAGGCTCATAACTACTGTGTCCCTTCAGATATTGCTTTCATATTTGGTATGCATGTGTATCTGGACAACACCTTTCCATGCGCATACAATTTTTGACCCCTTTGTCCTTGACCTTAAACTTGAGGTCAGCGTTCAGGTTTCGAAATCTGCGACCGCTCATACCTACTGTGTCCCTTCAGATTTCGCTTTCATATTTGGTACGCATGTGTATCTGAACAACACATTTCCATGCGCATGAAAATTTTGAATTTGGGGTCCGCGTTCAGGTTTCGAAATCTGCGACCGCGATTAAAAAAATAACTCATTACGTCTGTGTCCCTTCAGATATTGCTTTCATATTTGGTACGCATGTGTATCTGGACAAGACATTTCCATGCGCTTAAAAGTTTTGACCCTTGTGACCTTGACCTTGAACTTAGGGTCTGTGTTAAAATTTTGAAATCTGTGACCGCGACCCAAAAAAGGTTCATGACTACTATATCTTGAGCTTTACTTTAAACATTAATTTTTTTGATAGATTTTTTTATGCCCCCGGCATCTAGGATGCGGGAGGCATATAGTGTTTGTCCTGTCCGTCCGTCCATCCGTACGAAAATCTTGGTTAACCTATTTTGACTGTTTCGTCTGACATCAATACCGCTTGCTACAGAGCTTTGATACTTGCATGGATGTTGTCTCTCATCACCCTGCACACACCAGCATCACCCAACCTCATTTTGACCTTGACCTTATTTTGGACTTGGACTTATTGAAATGGGCCAATTCTTGGTTAACCCATTACCATCGGGAGGCGGAAAACTACAACGGGCGAGGCCTGGTATAGGGGAAATAACCCTGGGTTAGGGTTAGGGTTAGGGGTCGGGTTAGGGTTAGGGTTGGGTTAAGGCTAACCCAAACCCTAACCCGACCCCTAACACTAACCCTAACCATAACCCTCTAACCCCCTCTTGCGCAATACCATACCATGCCTCGCCCGTTGTAGTTTTCCGCCTCCCATTACCATCAGGCGACACATCCAACTCACAGAGTTCTAGTTAACTAAACATCCCGTAAAATGCTAGGCATAATCATATATTTTTCTCCTAGGAATTGTGAAGATTGTACAGGCACATGAAAACACCAAAAGTTGCATAAAGAAGATTCCATTTTCAAAGTCGCAAGTGAACCAGGGTCAGCCAGTTATAATAAACCATGGTGCACCGGGGGCAATCAATGTGTTTGGTGGTGAGTTCGCGATTGGTGGAACAATGACGATTGGCACAGACAGGAATGATTGGTGGTTTCCATCCGGTAAGCTGCGGTTAAAATGTTTAGCTCATCTGTGAATGACATGCGCCGGCTTAAGCAAAAGCATCACAAACAATTATCAATAAATGAACATACATTTGGACAGTGGAACTGTACAAAGATTGTATAAATCATACCCATGGGATCAAAATTCGCCATGCCCCAGTGGGCCAATGATACAGTATTGTTTTTCCTGCTGTTCTAACAATATATTTAACGACTACAAATAGTTGTTCTTCTTTTGTCAGTCAATGACGATTATTTTACAGCAAATGTTTGTAATGTGTAATCATCTTTGATTTCTTTTCCCAGATACCAGTCCTGGGTCAAACATTGCTCTTGGCCCCAATATAGCAATGTGGAGCCAACCATCTCCAGTTGGTATGTGATTGTTTGCTCTACTGGGCTTTACTTGTGGTTACTGCAGCATAAATACAATATTAGTGTAACTTAAAGTCATATCATGCTTGTAAACACTTCTTACAATACACAGTTTCAATATTGGGAGTGTTATTTGTTTTGCCTATCTATTCATTCATCAAATAGTTAGAGACATACTTCTAACCCATTTGTGAGCATTGTTTTCGGCGTCTGCATAATGTTCTGGTTAATGTGCAACATCTCCATTTCACTGTTTCTACTACAAGTATTCAATTGAAACTTTACACCTGTTCAGGTCTTTGTGTGAGGTCACTGATCAACTTCCATGAACTGACCTTCAATTTAGCCGAATTATTCCCAGTTACTTAGAAAATTGGTTAAGTTAAACATGCAACATCTTCATATTACTGTTTCTACTAAAGGTATTCAAGTGAAACTTCACACATATTTGAGGTCATTGACCCACTATTATAACTCGAACCTAAAACTGAATAGAACTATGCCCCTTTTTGTACTTTGAAAATTCTGGGTGACAAATTGGTCCTTTATTTAATATTGACAAAAATTTACATTACACAATTAATGCAGAAGAATAGAGTAGCGTGCTGTCTTGGGAAAGCTCTTGTTATTATAAGAATGGCTCAACCAATATCCATTGACAATATCTCAGCTTGTTTGCAGCTCAGATTTTATACAATCTATTTATCAAAGTTTAAAGTTCTGGTTATTAGATTGGAGTAAGGTGGCATCAAACAGATGGTTTCTGGTCAATAACTTTACTTTGCACTGACCAATCTTAATGAAACTTTGCATATAACAAGGTTGCATAGAGACCTAGCTTTGGATTATTTTAGGGTGTGTTTGGTCAAGGTTTAACATGAAAAACGGTTTCTGCTCCATACAATTTCAGTATTGTACCAATTTGATTAAGGTCAAGGTCTCTGTTACTTAGTTCTAGCTTGGGATTGTATTAGTGCGTGTGTGGTAAAAGTCAAGGTCACTGTTACAGGAGATATTGCATTGAAATTTTGTGTGAAGGCAGACCTAGCTTGGGATTGCACAATTATTTAAAAAAAAAAAACAAAAAAAACTACAAGTTAAAAAACCTTGTTTCATGGCAATTCCAGGTTTCTTGTTGAAACATTTAAATACAATTATACAAATGCATATGATTAAAAAGATCAAGACAAAATGCAATTTCATAAAGATAAAAAAATGTTCATGGTTATTCTGCATTTTATTTTGTGTTGGTAACATAGTGTGTATCATGCACATGTTTAATTCAACTTTTGTTGTTCATGTTCAGGTTCTGCAAAAGGTGACAGCACAGACTCAGTGACACACAGGCCTGGAAATTTTAAGGTTGGTTAACTTGAAAGTTTTGGCCCTAGCTTCAAGGTCAATGTCACACTTACAGATTCAAGATTTGCATATAACAGCTTGTTGGGACCCTAAATTCATAATTTATCAAATTATGTTAAAATTGCTTGCCACATCTGAAACAACATGCTGCTCAAGCAATAGCTTAAATGCCGAGGTTACGATAAGAGGACAAAGGTCAAATATTTTACATAATACAGCTTGTTTCTTAAATAAACCACTATCTAAGATATCAAGTATAAGCAGAACAAGTTTAAGCTTCATTGGCCAAAGTCTCGTAAGCTTATGTCATGGCAGTTAGTTATCACCCGCCAAAGGCGAAGGGATATTGTTTTGGCGTTGTCCGTCCGTCCGTCCGGCTGTCCGTCTGTCCTTCCGTCCGTCCGGCACTTTTGTGTCCAGATCAATATCTTGGAAGTGCTTTGGCGGATTTCATTGAAACTTGGTATGAGTATATATATGCATAAGAAGATGATGCACGCCAAATGGCATTGTACACCATCTGTTAATAATGGAGTTATGGCCCTTTGTATCTTGAAAAAATGCTTTTTACTATAGGCACTTTTGTGTCCGGAGCCATATCTTGGAAGTGCTTTGGGGGATTTCATTGAAACTTGGTATGAGTATATATATATGGATAAGAGGATGATGCACACCAAATGGCATTGTACACCATCTGTTAATAACGGAGTAATGGCCCTTTGTTTTGTAGTATGTTCATCTGTCTGATTTGCACCCATCCCTAAACAAAAGATATGTTGCGGGGGATATCAATTCTACGAATTTGCTTGTTGGTTTTGCTTTCTTTTAAATAACAAGCTTTAGTATTCCTGTTTATGAATGCGACTACCTAGAGTTCTCTTTTGTTCTGTTATTAATGTGTTGGATGTTTTTGTTTTTCAGAAAGAGTTTGACGACAGTTTAACGCAAACCATGATGGAAATATATCTCCAGAAGATGAAGTCAGTGGGAGCCATAATGTGCTCTAACAGTGTATGTGGCACTGGCTTTAGAGTGGGAACAAAATACATAGCAACAGCTCGGCATGTCATTTCACCAATTTTAGGTAAGACAATTTTGTGCTTAAAAAAAAAACAATTATCTTTTTGAAATATTGTTTTGGTTTTATGTTTGAGTTACTTGCCAATGCTTAGAACTGGTTCTTTCGCTATTCAAATCGTGCCTCTACATTCATATATTTTACCTAGAACAGATTTTTCTTTACTGCACTTCAATACTATAGCAATTGAAATGAACATAAAGGCAAATTCTGAATTTTAAATTTCTTGCAATATTAATTTGAAAACAAATGAGCACATAGTATTTATCAATGCACTCTAGAGGAAATGTATTCTTGAGGTTTGAACTGATTGTTACTTTGTCTTGTGTATCTCTTTTTTTTAGACCCCAGAAGATCAGGAAAACAAGACCTTTTAAATTTACAACAAGCTTGTATTGTGTTCAGTGCATTTCCAAATGAACCCTTAGCCACAAAGTACCTCTTCAATGCAGAGTTTTATTATTATGATCAAGAACTTGATGTTGCCATTCTTGAAATATCAAACACAGATGGAATGATGCCAACTGGGCTTACCTTAAGAAAAGAGCTTTTTTGTCGGGCTGATACAGATATTGTGTCCTTAATTGGGTATGGGCATCCAAACCCAAAGAATCAGGGCAAATATTTTGAATATAGGTGTCCTGTGGTGGAGAGAGATTCACAAGCAATTTGTGCTGCACAGGCTTTTGCCCGCCAAAACCAGACTCTATTTAAAAATGGACTGTTGAAGAACTATCCCTTTTCTGTTGTGGATGAAGGTTACCAAGGTTACGATGCTCCTTACAGAATGCTGCTGCATTGCTTCATGGAGCATGGGGCGTCAGGCTCACCAATCTTGGCCTGTGTGAATCCATCGGCAGGGATTGTAGAGGTAGTAGGCGTGTTAATTAGAGGGTTGCCAGAATTCTTCTTCTGTTTGGAACAAGACTTCAGAAAATTGTTCCCAAGCAATTGTAGATTTGAAGCAGGATCCACAATGTCCTCTTTCTATACAAACATGACAAGTCAACGGCCAGACTTGGCAGACTTGGCAACAGACCTGTTTATTATCCCCGCCGAAATTATGGAGGTGATAGAGTAATAGTCTCCGTCTGTCCGTCCGTCTCCCGTCCAAAACTTTGTCCAGGGCATAACTCCAAATCTATTCAATGGATTTACTTTTAACTTACAATATAAACAGATGGCAACTAGGAGAAGTGCAGTGACCAAGAACCATAACTCTATCTACCTTAGTTTTTGAATTATCTTCCTTTATATAATTTCAAAGTTAATTTTTCTCCAGAGCATAACTCTAAATCTACGGAAGGGATTTACTTGAAACTTGAAATATAAACAGATGGCAAGTAGGAGAAGTGAAGTGACTAAGAACCACAACTCTATCTACCTTAGTTTTTGAATTATCTCCCTTTATTTTATTTCAAAGTAAAATTTTGTCCGGAGCATAACTCTAAATCTACTGAAGGGATTTACTTGAAACTTGAATTATAAACAGACGGCAAGTAGGAGAAGTGCAGTGACTAAGAACCATAACTCTATCTACCTTAGTTTTTTAACTACCTCCCTTTCTTCTTCATTTCCATATATTTTATTCTCTACAGCATAACTCCAAAACTATATAACTAATTGATCCTTGAAATATAAATAGAGGACACAGGTGCCATGTTTTACAAATATTATTCTACTCTCTTAAACAAATGTTCTCATACAAGCAAACACATTTTGGCGGGGATTGGTCACTACTTTGGCAAGCTCTTGTTTAATTTGTTTAAGCGTAAATAATGAACATGTATACTCATTTTGTAAGCATACGTTATGTGGACCTAGTATAATAAATTTTATACTCATATTTCTGAAAATTTTGTTGCCAATGATATTCATTTGTTCTTGGAAGGCTGAAATGAGCCTTTGCACAAACATAATTTTTGATTGTTAAGTTGATCAACAAAGGGTTCCCTGGATGTTTCAAAGGGCGCTTTGTTATTGGGAGATGGGACACATTGTCACTTTATGCTGTGTTTCTACGTATTTGCTTAATACTCATTATGAGGATTGAGCAGCCCTCGGTGAAGACATATACTCACGTTCACAAAGTTTCATAGGGGAAACTAAAGTAAAGTTATTTTCTTACATGCATAAAATATTTCTTATGATATTTAATGTACCTTTATATATACCGTATGTATAATTTTGAGTGGAATGTCCAACAGAGTGACTCCCTGTGGGGTATAATAACTTGCATGAACTAATAATAATAATAATAATAAACTAATAATATTTATTTTCATCATACGTCATTAAATATAATTTTCATAGTAATATGTACGAGCCTTTTGAAATTTCACCTTTTTTGACATAAATCATTTGATTTCACATAGAAAAATGTTATGGTAACATTACTGATAGGAGATTTGTGTTGTCCAAACAAAACGTGATTGCTTTCGTTTTGTCTCTGTAAGAAACATGTTGCATGTAAGACTGGTAGGTAGTTTATTATACTAATATCTGACGCTGTTATGGATTATAATTTATATATAATTTTAATAAAAAAATATTGTTTTTATACTAAGTTAAGCATTTGTTTCTGTTACTGTATACAAAGGTGTTGGAACCGTGGCCTCGCATTTTGGCATTATGATCATATAAATAATCCACAAACATGCAATGAACTATTGAGGTATTTTAATAACAAGCTGGCATTTTTGCATTTTTTTATCATTTTGGACCTAAACAATAGATGTGTTCGTCAGAAACACAATGCCCCCTACTGCGCCGCTTTGAAAAAATATGACCTTTGACCTTGAAGGATGACCTTGACCTTTCACCACTCAAAATGTGCAGCTTCATGAGATACACATGCATGCCAAATATCAAGTTTCTATCTTCAATATTTTAAAAGTTATGACCAACGTTAAAGTTTTCGGACGGACGCACAGACTGACGGACGGACTGACAGTTCAACTGCTATATGCCACCCTACTGGGGGCATAAAAATGATTATTATTCGCGACAATTCGAAAGCGTCAGTTAATCAGTGGGTATGGCAAACGTCATGTTGGGAAAACTTCGTCTGACTAAATTTGACGAAGTGTGCCTTTGTTCAATTAGATTGACCCTGGTTTATGAAAACGTTCAATTTCCAAAACAACGATTTGGCAGTTTATAATCCCGAACAGAAATTGCTCCATATGTTTTATGAAAAAATAAAGCACTTTAAAAGTTATTATAAAAATAATGTTAAAATATGTCCGAATGTATGTGCGAATTCCGCGGCCTCAGTAATCGGCAGCTTCCGACGCGCCTGGTATGTTGTGTCTATTTGTTGTAATCTTAAATGATGTGTTATTATATTTTTGTACATTTATACACGTATATTAACTGCATACCATATATAATAAATGGAAATACTGTTACAGCCAATTTGTATTTTATTTCTGTATAGTAGTTTAAACAATGTACCTCCATTATTATATGTCAACCTATCCAAAGCTAACACAGTACAGCCACGTCCGGTAAAGTAGTTGAACGAACTATAGGCCAAAGAAATTGGACTGTTGTGTAATAAATTATAAACAACACTAAGTCAGCTTAAATAGCATTGGCTTAACAACGAATGCTGCATGGGATAACAACAAGAGCTGTCAGAAGACAGCGCGCTCGACTATTCAAGTGCTTGACAGTATAAAGTAAGCCATCATGGGGAAATTGTTCATATTCAATAAGGTCAAGGTAATATATAGAGGATATTTGTTCATGTCAGTGTAAGATTTTTGGTTNAAGGGGGGGGGATTTCTGGGGTGGGGCGTGTGGGATGGTTTGGGTGAAGTCCGTTGTGGTATGTCAGGTAAGGATTGTTTTGTCAAAGTATGAACCAAATCTGATCCTTAATAAAGAAGTTATGGCAATTTAATCAAAATTTATTCATTTGACCTTGAGATTCAAGGTCAAAGGTCAAATTCAACTTGCCAGGTACAGTACCCTCATGAAAGTATTTGAAGTTTGAAAGCAATAGCCTTGATACTTTAGAAGTAAAGTGGACGTAAACACACAATTTAACAAAATATTCAAAGTTACTAAGTGGAAAAGGGCCTTAATTCTTACAAAATGCTTGTTACAGTTGTCTGCTCTTGTTTTTAGATTGGGGTCATGTTGGTAAAGAAGTTTGCAAAATATGAAAGCAATATGTCAAGGGACAAAGACAATATTTGAGGTGGTGCGCAAACTTTAACAAAGGTTTATCAATAAGATGCATATTTTAAGTGGAAAAAGGGGCCATTATTCTAACAAAATACTTGTTTCAGTTGTCTGCTCTTGTTTATAGATTGGGGTCATGTTGGTAAAGAAGTATGCAAAATATAAAAGCAATATGTCAAGGGACATAGAAAATATTTGAGGTGGTACGCAAACTTTTACATTCCAACGCTCACGCCGACGCCGGGGTGAGTAGGATAGCTCCACTATATATATATGGTTGAGAAAAATTATTAAACACCAACGAATGAATCTTTCTAAAACACTGGATCCAAAAACGGATGCAAGAAAAGAAAGTAGTAATAATAGATTGGATAAATATGCTGTTCAAACAGTGCTAATTACATATTTTATACATATGCCCAAGCGCTTTCGACTTTTTGTCTTCATTAGGGGCTTGTCAACACAGATATGGTTGTACGTGCAATATTGGACATGACAGCGAAAAGTTCTAAAAATAGATAATTCATAATTGATTGATCGTAACTAACCGATAAAAACTTGCACTCGCCTAGAGCCGTGTCCGTATTGTGTAAGGCTAATTGCATGTACATAGGGGTTTACGATAGACTGGCTCCAGACTCATTTTAGCAATGAATCACGCAGAAAACATTTGACAACTGCCAAAACACATATCTCATATTTTGTATAGTCGAGCTAAAAATACAATAATTGTCGAAAAAAACGGATCTTCACTACTACCGTTGTATGATGCATATGTATATAAATAGAACTGTTCCATGAGGAAATCACAGCATACATATACACATGTTTTAGTATCCACAAGTCAATTCAATAGTTCCAATTAGGACGGTCGCACAACGGTCAAGACCATAGTTACAGGTTGGAAGGTCGCACAAAACCAAATTTACAGTTTGGATGTTCTTACAAGACCGTAGTCGTAGTCGGGTTTATTGTCGATTCGCAACGTCTTCAGAAAGTGCGCATGTGCGTCAATGTCAAACATGGTCTTCTGCACCGCCGGAAGCTTAAACATGTGGTCTATCCAACGATTGAGATACGGAAAGTTAGCGGCTGTGATCACTGTTTCTGGTACGATTCTGTTCACAACCGGTAATCGTTCGAACCATGGCCATAACATCAAGTCCGCCATGCACACTTTTGATCCTACAAACACCATATTATTTTATTGTAAAAAGCGGGAGGGACGGGATTGAAAATAATATTTGAAACAATTAAAAATAACAATATGTATGCATGCATACTTATACTCGAATACTCCTGGCCGATACTAGACTTGGAACATTGGTGAACTAAATTCAGAAAATGATGAAACAGTTATTATTGTAACGGATGTGTATAATTTACACATAAATATGTATGCAGATCATTTTAGATTACATTTACTTAGCATAGGATTCAAGACGCTACCTAGATCAAGAAACGACTAGGAAAGACGACAAAATGAAAAGTCGTTATATGAAATAATGCAAAAAAACACTGCTTTATCATGCGACTGTGTTAGTAACCGTACCTCCAAAGAAAGGTCCATCGCCTCTTGCGCTGAGCTCCCGGTCATATCTGAAGAACGCTCGCATGAGTCTGTCAAAGACCTTCTTGTCTTGGCCAGCCGTTCCGGCTACGTCGTAGAACGAGCTGATCAACTAAATAAATTAAGTTAAAAACGTGTAGGGTTATGGTTCTTGTGCATTGCACTTCTGCTCATTAATATCTATACACCCATAAAGTTTCATGCTAAAATCTTGTATGGTATTTGAGATATAGCCCTGATAAGTTACATCATACAAAAAAGGTCAATAACTCTTATTTAAAAAAGGGTAGGGTTATGGTTCTTGTGCATGAAAACTCTCTTCATTGATATATATACACCCATGAAGTTTCATGTTGAAATCTTGTATAGTTTCTGAAATATAGCCCCGAAAAGTTTGTGATAGACGGACTTCATACCAAAAAAAACAAAGGGTAATAACTCTTATTTAAGAAAACGTATGGTCATGGTTCTTGTGCATGGCCTTTCTCCTTATTGATATCTATACACCCATGACGTTTCATGTTGCAATATTATATTGTTATTTAGGTATAGCCCTGAAAGGTTTGTGACAGACGACGGACTGACAACGCCAAAACTATATATCCCCGCCTTCGGCGGAGGATAATAAGCGGTAGGCATTACATTTATAAGCAAAATCATATGAAACTCCTGGAAGGGTCTGACGAGTTTAAGGGAGTGCACACAAATTTTGATTTCGACCATGGACTCTCACCTTGTTCATTGACTCCCAAAGCTGCCTATCTTGCGCACGCCTGTACGGATCTGCGGGATTGAGTTTCTCGCCCGGGAACGCCTCGTCCAGGAAGTCGTTGCACGTGGCGGACTCGTGCAGAGTCCCGTCATCCAACTCGAGCACCGGAACCAGTCCGATCGGGTTCATTGCAAACAACCATTCGGGTTTGCGCTTCAAGTTCACATTGACCACTTCGAATCTAAAAATAAATATATCAAATAACATGTATTTAGTTTTTGTATTACCGGTATATCCGATACATGAGGCTGTTTTATATATTAAACGAATCAACGGATATCGCGTCATGTGTTTCCATATTAATGCACGAAGAAATAAATTTGATTGTTTGTGAATCATTATTGATGTCTAAGCAACGTAAGCATGTATAAGAAGCCAGATAAGGTGCATCAAGCACTTACGGTATATGTCGGTGCTCCAGTAGAAGACGTGTTCTCTGAGCGTATACTCAGACAGAAGCGCATACTGTACAGTTTCAGCACCCCGGGCTTGCGTGGGGGACATGGGTCATCTGGGATGCAGACAACGTGTCATACAGAAAAATGTTGCTTTTTTCGATTTGACGATTTTTTTAAAGAGTTTTTATATGTTTATTTTATTATTTAAGAGTATTTACTTTTATTATTTAAGAGTATTTATATGTTTCTTTTATTATTAAAGAGTAATTATATGTTAATTGTATTATTAAAGAGTATTTATATGTTTATTTTATTACGTTAATTAACTACATGTATGTTCATATGTTAACTCTTCATAAATGGAGGACATTAAGAAATCAATTAAAAAAACTGCTTCTATCAACGCTCGTATAAATTATTTCTCGATTAATCCACATACCAATGGTGCGGTCGTGCTTGAGTATGAACTCACAAATTCAGAACTGACAGTCATGTGCAAAACCAAAATGTGCAAGCTCGGCCCGGCCCATACAGTATAATAGTACATGTACTAGTAAATAAACTACCCGTACATATATCGCTACTTAGCATTACACATAACCGTACACTGTGTATAACGAAAGGTCAGAAAGACGGTAAGTTTTCACACTTTACATGCACAATATAGAAACATGCTGAAAATGTAACACGAGTCACATTTATCTACTGAGTAGATCTATGTATTTGGTGTTGTTTTTACCATTACTGACTAATAAAACGGAAAAGCGATCGTGATTACAATTACAGTAATTATAAAACAATACAAATACACGCTTTCAGCATACAGCTAGACGTCTAACTTTGCGAATAATAAATAATAATAAAGAACAACAAGGGACAAAATTGTCACAAAACCAGGTNTACGGCCATTTTTTACCTTTGAACTCAAAGTGTGACCTTGACCTTGGAGATGTCGACGTAATTATTTCGCGCGACACACCGTCCAATGATGGTGAACAAATGTGCCAAATGATTTTAAAATCTGACAATGAACGACCTAGTTATGGCCCGGACAAGCTTGTTCCGCCCGCCAGCCAGCCCGCCAGCCCGCCCGCATTCGCCAATCTAATAACCAGTTTTTTCCTTCGGAAAACCTGGTTAAAAATACAGCTCACCCTTCGAGTGCAAACTCCGACATTGTGTCCGTGGATGCAAGTACGCTGCACAATCTGGTCACTAATCCGCCAGGTGCACGCGCACTCGTGTTCAATCCCCACAGCGAACTCCGGAGACTGCGAGTCCACATAAGAATCTAACCACTGGAGGTCTAGAGGGCGATATAGCTCGTGTGTTCTATATTATAACCTGGTGGATAAAAGAACTCGCATAAACAAACGATATAAGCTATAGCCGAGATAAAACTTTGTTTATATGTCGATAACATTATCATAAACTTGATAGTTGTAATGCATTAAAGATCCACATATAAAAAAAACTTATCATGTTTTTATACACGTATTTAATATCAGTAAAAATCCAAATCAGGGAACAGATTGTTCTTACAATTATGCTCATGCATTATTGCTTTCTAATCTAAATTATCTAATTAGCACGAAAAAAAAAGAAACGGAAATTCGTTATACAAGCGTACAAACTTGGCTTTTTTTTTCTTTTTTTTTAAAGCTAAGTGATTATCAGATAGATAACCACGATGCGGAAGTTACTATGTGAGATACGAATAATTTGCATTTTACTTTACTTCGTAAGTAAACTTATTGTGTACGAGAAGTGACGAGGAGAGTACTCATATCTTATATAAGCCTCGCAATGTGAAAAGGTGGTTTAATGCATGTACGTTAAGTGTCGTTCCAGATTAGCCTGTTCAGTCCGTACATGCTAATTAAAGACGACACTTTCTGCCAAAACTGGATTTTTCCTAAGAAACTTTCTTTAAACGAAAAATATTAAAGTGGAAAGTGTCGTCCCTGATTAGCCTGTGCGGACTGCACAGGCTAGTCTGGGACGTTAGTTTACGCACATGCATTTAACCCCGTTTACACATAGCGAGGCTCATATAAAACACACAGTCATTCAGTGGACGCTTTTAGCGGACATAAAGGATCTGACTTGACGTGTCATGATTTCATATCACGTTTTATTAAATTTGTTCCGAAATTGTGTTAGTAAGCGAGCCTTTGGCGAGCTAACAATTTTCATGGACAAGTTAATTAAATCACGGTATAAAATGACAGCGAGTGTCAGATCTTTTAAATCGCATGCCTTTTAAATTAGCTTAGTAAAGTATTATTTACTTTAACGTCATGATAAAACCATAAAGTTTGTTTTACATTGCGTGACGTCATTTGACGTTCCAACGTCACTTCAGCAAAATATCGTTACGCGTTTGGTCAGTCAAACAAAAAGTTGCTAAAGAAACCATAAGTTCATCGCGTCTTCCCTTGCGGAAAAGTCTGCAAATGATAGACGAGACATTTTCAGGAAAAATACTTTTGCAATTTAGTTTATTGTCGTTTTGATGTTCGAGAATTCCACCTCGTGCAATAAACGATAAGGGGATAACATGAAAATGTGGTGGATCAGACCGTCAGTTTCCCGACTGATCTGAACGAAGGGGGATCTAATGAAATGTGTCGTGTTCTGAAAAAAATGGACAAAATGCATGTGCGTAAAGTGTCATCCCAGATTAGCCTGTGCAGTCCGCTAAGATCTGTCTGTCTGGATTTTCGCTAAGAAGAGACATCATGTAAACGAAAAATTCCATAAAAGCGGAAATTGTCGTCCCTGATTAGCCTGTGCGGACTGCCAATTTACGCACTAGCATAATGCCTAGTTTTTTCAGAACACGACACAAATACAGTAGCTCCGCCGAGCAGTCCAGAGAAAGGAAACCATTACGGCTCGTATTAATTAAAAATAGTCCCAATGTAACTCTTGTACCAGATTCATGAACATTTTGTCGAATTTGCAAGGCAGTGGCCTCTTTTTAGTCCGTAGGCAAAATCGAAAACAAAAGTGATCTCCCTTGAATGGGCATGTTGTGTTTTGAACTGGAGAAAAAAAAACAATGTTTTAAAAGTTTTTTAGCTTCTGTGTTGGGAATTTGT
>VMBQ01011262.1:6338-20234 GCA_007657795.1 Dreissena rostriformis | reverse complement strand
TTAACCCTTTGAGCGCTGGAACCGGATTTTGAAGGCCTTTGCAAACAGTTTGGATCCAGATGAGACGCCACAGAACGTGGCGTCTCATCAGGATCCAAACTGTTTGCTATTCTGATAGTATTCTTTAAACAAAAATAGAAGAAAATGCTAATTTTTGAAATTCAGCAGACGACATTTTAGCAGACGACAAATTTCACAGCATGCAAAGGGCTAAGGCTTATTGAAACACTCTCAAGTCCATTTCCTGGGTAGAACCAGTAATTGTTGTATATGAGGGAGATCGAAAGAACGCTACCACGCTGTGGATTGAACCAGTAATTGTTGTATATGAGGGAGATCGAAAGAACGCTACCACGCTGTGGATTGAACCAGTAACCTCCCAATACCTAGGCTGACACCATATCCACTATGCCGCGGTGACAAGTTGCTTTGATGAACAGATCTCAGATATACATACTTCGTCAGCATTAACATGACTTTTACCTGATGGATGAATATGTTTCAAGTATTCTTATGATGAAGAAAGTGTGAAAAGATAATTGAATGTAAAATCTAAGCTCGCATAATAAAGTATGAACAACTCCCCTGTTTCCGGCAGGGAGTCATACTCACATAAACGCTGGGTGTTGGAGGGTTCAGTCTGTCCTTCGGTAAAGGGGGCTGTGGGGGGCTGGGAGGGCGTGGTGGGGGCCGGTCTCCTAGGATACCAGTCTGTAGACCGCTCTTGCCTGAATATACAACAAAGAGATGTATCAGCCTATATATGCAATGGAAAATATCACACTGAAATGCAATTGAAATATCACATTGAATATGAATTGGAAAATATCACAATGAAAATGCAATTAAAAATATCACACTGAATATACAACAAACAAACGTATCAGGCTAAATATGCAATAAAAAGTTTCAGACTGAATATGCAATGGCAAATATCAGCCTGTATATGCAATGGTTAATATCAGCCTAAATATGCAATAGAAAGTATCAGCCTTAATATGCAATGAAAAGTATCAGCCTAAATATGCTGTAAAAAGTATCAGCCTTAATATGCAATGAAAAGTATCAGCCTAAATATGCTGTAAAAAGTATCAGCCTAAATATGCAATGGAAAACATCAGGTTGATTTATTTTAATAGGAGACTACCCTGCTACTTACCGAATCCTCTGCAGGTGTCTATGATCTGTTCCCCAGACATGTGGATGTTAAGGCGTGGCAGGGCACAGTGTTTGGATCCCTCGGCCTCAAACTTCAACATCTCACTGTCCAACTTGAGTATCTTCTCAACGCTCGCACCGCCGAGCCTTATATCCCGAGAATTACTGGAATGTAACCCACCGCACACACCCCCCTCCCCGAGTCTCATATCACTGTGACTAGATTTCGAGTCCCCTCGAGTCAACTCCGCAGCGGAGTGGTTCCCGAACTGTTCCAACAGGTCCTGGGCGAACTGAGTGATGTCCTTCTCATTCACTGCACTAGCACTGGTGTGTTCCAAGTGAGAGCCCTGAGACAGTGATGTGTAAGGAATGTTACCCGGGTGGCTAGAATATCCGGGTGGCAACTGCGGCCCTTTTAAAGGGCTGCCTGCACTGTTACTGTGAGGGAACTGTGAGAACCTATCTAAGGATGAGGGATGTCCCTGAGGAAAGGGGTCATGACCCCTGCTGGTTTCGGTGGCGCTGGTTCCCAACGTGGTAAAGGGCTGGGATTGAGATCCATTGGAGGGGCGGGCACCGTACAGGCCGGACTGTGAGCTGGTCCCTGAGGTCTGGCCTTGATGACTCTGAAATAGAGATTGGGCGTGGTTACCCATTACCCCTCAGATACTCACTTTGATGAGTTTAATATGTAAAGAGCCTAGTTTTAATTGATGGTCATTAATAACACTGTCACAGTTATTCTTTTGAAGACGGAAATTAAAGGCATATTGGATTACCAGGACACTGTTTGACGATGCTAGTTGAATATTATGAGCCTTGTTCTCGGAAAATGGGGCTTAATGCATGTGTAAAGTCTCATACCTGTGCCTGTGCAGTCCGCATAAACTGAATTTTTGCTAAAAAGAGACTTACTTAAAACGAAAAATTCCATAAAAGCAGAAAGTGTTATCCCTGATTAGACTGCATAGGCTTATCTGGGACTACACTTTTCCCACATGCATTAACCCTTCATATCTCAGATTTTCACATTGACACATTTGTAATCCCTTAGAAAATCAAATTAAACTTTCTTAATAGATTCAAGTTTAAACGGCTTTATTTCCAACCCTAAGATACTGATGAGCAGCAAAGAGCATAACACCTGAACGGGCTGAGAGTTGCTTAACTGTTTACACAAAATTCTTTGATTAAACAAACATGTATAAATAACCTACACAACCTCGTGCACCCCTTACCCACTTTTCTTATGTTACAAGTTTTTAAAAAGCCTTACCCACTTTTCTTATGTAACAAGTTTTTTAAAAGCCTTATCCACTTTTCTTATGAAACAAGTTTTTAAAAATCCATGGACAAGTAAAAACATTACAGGCCTTTTTCTGTCTATTTGGGGAAAAAGTACCTTGCATAAAGGTTTTTTTTTCGAGTTGCGAATTCTTCCAAATTGGGAAGATTTTTTAGCGACAAAAGCATTATTTGGGCAGGGGTTTTTCCAGCCATTTTGGATAAAAATCATATAAATTATGGTTATATATTTTGTAGGTTGTTTAAAAAATAAAATTGAGATATTGAGTCTAATAATCATAAGTCATAAGACACTTCTTTCTGAAAACCCACAAATACAAACAAATAAATAAATCCAATAGAGGTGCCAATCTTGTGTTCTAAGGGAGATCACTGTACCTGCTGATTGAGTATACTGAGCTTGTCGTGTTGCTGTTGTAGAAACAGCTGGCGTTGTAGGTCCTGCAAGATCTGTCTCCCCTGGGCATCCAGGTTCGGCTGAAACACATACATGAGGCAGTTGAGAGTCAGATACCAGGGCCCATAGTCACCAAACAATTCTTAGACTTAAGTCTTTATATTGGAATATTCAAGAAGTGCTTTAATTTTGAGTCAAACTTGGCATTAACCTTTTGCATGCTGGGAAATTTGTCGTCTGCTAAAATGTCAGCTAAATTTCTAAAATTAGCATTTTCTTTGATTTTTTTTAAAAGAATACTATCAGAATAGCAAACAGTTTGGATCCTGATGAGACGCCACGTTCTGTGGCGTCTCATCTGGATCCAAACTGTTTGCAAAGGCCTTCAAAATCCGGTTCCAGCGCTCAAAGGGTTAACAACCTATCTACATCATTCCTCATGTAGAAAACATTTTCTTAACGAAATAATTACCAATGGTAGCCTGTAAGTTATTTTTCTTGTATCTAAGTCTATTCTTTCGTCTTAAGTCTAAGAATGGGTTGGTGAATATGTGCCCCTTCACAGGACAATCAACTGGAACTGGTATTCCATTGTGAACTAGAGCTTCGTTACAAATGTGACTAATATTCCCTCACCAACTTAACAGAAGTGGTTATCAACCCTGTCTGAAATGAGGGCTGTTCAACAAAGTCCATACTCGTCTTACCTTGTTCTGTATGAAATGAGGGTAAGCATCATTCTCAGAAAATTTGGCTTTATGAATGTGCGTCAATTGTTGTCCCAGATGAGTCTGTGCATTCTGCACAGGCCAATCAGGGACGACAGTTTCCGCTCTTTTTTTTTCGTTTAAAGAAAGTCTCTGCTCAACGGAAATCCACAGCACAGGCTAGTCTGGGACGACACTTTACGCACATGCATTCAGCCCAATTTTACCAGAGCGAGACTCAGGGTGTTAAACAAACTCCAGAGTTGTTGTTACCTCGTTCTGTCTAAGCTGGTGCAGCAGTTGTAGCTGCTGACTGGAGATCAGTTGAGGGGCTGCAGACTGGGCTGTGGTGGGGGAACTGGACTGCTCCATCTCAGAGGAGGGCTATATAACAAGAACACACACATGTAGTGTTATGTAGCAAGGGGTGTTCAAAAAGTATTGACAAATTTGGTACATGAGACAGGGCTGTCAAATAAGTACACAGAGACATGTAGTGGAGCCTCGCTCTGGGAAAACTGGACTTAATGCATGTGCATAAAGCAGGTTTCCCAGCTTTTTGTATGAACACAATTCCCTGATTTTTCCCTGATGGAAAATAAAAATTCCAGGATCATAGTTTTAACCTTTTTCTTATTTTAAACTGCGGGCCGTTTGCGTCTAAATCGCAACTGAAAAGGGTTAAACAATATTGTTGTTGTCCACTCGCGTTTTTTTTTTTTTTTTTTTNAAAAAAAGTGAAATACTTTTTCCAGGTTTTCCCTGATTTCCAGGAACCCTGTAAAGGGTCGTCCCAGATAAGTGACAACACTTTTCACCTATACTGGATTTTCATTTCGAAAAGACCTCCATTAAATGAAAAATTCCATGAAAGCAGAAAGTGTTGTCCCTGATTAGCCTTTCAGACATTTTACTTACATGCAATAAGCCCAGTTTTCCCGGAACAATTATAAGTGTTATGTAGCAAGGAGTATTCACAAAGTATTGACAAATTTGGCACATGAAAAAAAAATCAAAAAAAATCACATGCTTGTTATGGCTAAAACGAACAAGATGGCCACATAAATACATCTTTAAACAAAGAAATAATTACTTTAAAAAGAGTCTGTTGAAAAATAACTTTTTCCCTGAAATGGTACAACTTATGATGATCTTAATTTGCATAACAATTTCCTTATCAGGATAAAATAAAAGATTTTCTTAACTTCCGAATAATTGGTTGACTACAATTATACTGTAATTCAATCAAAAGCAATTCATTGCCCTGAAAACTTACCCGTTTTCTTGCCTGCATTTTCTTTTTCTTGTCGTCTATTAGTGAGCCTTGGGCTCCAAAGGCCTGCTGGCCAGGTGCTGGACTGGCGCCCCCAGACTGGGGCACGATGGGCGACTTCTGTACGGTGTGAGGGGTACCGGAGCCTTGACGGGAGGTCAGCTCGGCTGGGATTGGCAGGGCCCACGCTTCCTCCAGACTGGGCAGGGTCCTGGGTCTGTAAGCAATATACAGTATGAGAATTGTGCATTCAGAGCTATAATCATGGCATGAATTTGGTCATTAAAGGGGAAAAGTTGTGTGGGGGATGACTGATAGTCAGGGGTCACTCAGGGGTCAAGCGTTAAGGTCCGAAAATTAGGTAAATGTCATGATGGAAAACATGAGGTCAATGTGCATGTTGGTTTTTAATGCAATAATGAACTTTCAAACGAAATAAGAAAGCACCTTTCATATTTATTGTTCACAAGAAGCTGCATTAAGCGACAATACTCACTTGCTTTGAAGATGTTGCATCACCTTAGAAAGGTGCTGCTGTAGAAATTTGATCTTTCCACCTATTGAAGGGCTAACTATTCCACCTGCAAGATACATTGAACACATTACTTTACTGTTTGTGTAGATCATATTGCAATGTAGCACTTACGTTTGTACCTATAGAAGTTTGTGTAGCATTAATGTAGCACATGAATATATACTCGTGGCAGTTTTTGTAGCTTAGATGTATGATTTTTGAGCAATTCATGACAATTTTTGTAGTATTCATGAAGCAAACAATGGAGCCTATACATAAGTACCTTTGTAAGATTAATGAAGAACAAGAAAGTGTACCTTTGGCAGTTTTAGTAGCGTTGATGTAACAAGTGAGAGCGTCCTTGGGTTGACTGCAGGTTTCATAGAGCAGTCCCAGGTCAGTCCAGGCCGCTGAGTGAGACTTGTCAAGCTGCACGGCACAGATGTACGCCTGCAGAGCGTCCATAGGCTGGCTCTGCTGCTGGTACAGAACCCTGCAATAGACAAAAACAGGGTACAGAACCCTGCAATAGACAAAACAGGGTACAGAACCCTGCAAAAGACAAAACAGGGCACAGAATCCTGCAATAGACAACACACACAGATGGATGGTACAGAACCTTAGAACAGACAACATGAAACATCCAGATGGGAATATGAACCTTGTTATGCGCAAATGGACCTTAGGAAAAATAAGCCTCGTTGTGGGAAACCTTAAATCATGTATGTCATTCCTTCCTACGCTTAACAAATATCTTTAAGCGAAAGTGTTGTCCCTGATCCCTAATATGGGACGACACTTGACGCACATGTTTAGCCCCATTTTCCCAGTACATGGCTAAAACAGATGTGAGACTACAGTCTGCACGTTTGTAAACAGAAAAAGACTGTGAACCATGATGGAGGGAGGCCTACCATTCACAGAGCATGAACCATGAAGTAGGGCATACTGTACGTACCTCTGTGGAATCCCTCTACTACCCATGGTCCGCGATATGATCTCTTGACATACACTATCAAACATGGTCTCTGTTTCTTTATGCTAGCTGATTAATATTACTAACATTACTGTAAGTCCGTTCGAACTTTAAAAAAAATCTCTTTCAATATTTCTAAACGTCTAGTAAACCAGATGAAAATTTATCATCATAAACTCCATGGAAAAATACATGATTTAGTTATTCTTTAGTTTCTTTCTTGTCAACAACCACATCCATTGAACACTCTGATACCACTCATGTTGACTTCAGATGAAACCTCAAGTCTATCCCTATAAACCCACTCACATCATTCTTGTATAAATACTATATCTCATATATATATACATCATAACTTTGCCAATACTACTTGCTGTGAAATTCCAATAGTACTACAACTACAGCCAGTCTCATTGGTTCCAGAACTGGGTCAGTGTGCACTCATGCCACCACACGGCTGTTAATCATTGGTTCCACATCTTTTTGCATCAACCCTTTACCACTTATATTACGCATTTTGACGTGTTTGCAGTTTAAGAAAATTAAGAAAATTAAACTTAAGTGATTCAAGTTTTGAAGGCTTCAGTTCCAACCCTAAGAAACGGAAGAGCAGCAAACAGCATAAAACCTGAACAGACTGCGAGTTACTGTACTTCAAAATCGTTCTTAAGTAACTGCAGAACAAAGATACTCAGAAAAAGTAGAAAATACACCAAATATTATGTTATAAGTTCAAACAGTATACATGTTATTGTTGGAAGGCACTCAATTTTATCTTGTTATCAATTGGTTGAATGAGTCGTAAATTATAGAACAAGTTTACCAATATTATTTTCAACCAATGAAGCGTTTTCTTTCCGTAACACCGATTCTGCCTTAAAATGGTGTTCGTGATGTTGTGCAATACCAAAAAGTGTAGTTTTTTATGAATTTTCGACTTTTTACCGTTCAACTGGGACTAAAGAACGTTGTAGTTCGAATGAAAACTTAGTAAATAAAAAACATATGTGGAGTTTATAACAAAGTTCTTGTTCAATTGTAAAAAATCGACCAAAAATCGCCTTCCGTCGTAACTAACATTTGGATGTCGAGAATTACACACTTCGATTTTGGGTTCATATTTGTGAAACTTTTAGCTGTTTTGGACATACTTGGTGGATTTTCATCAAATAAACGGTGTTTAATCATAGATTGATGCTTCCTGCTGACAACCACAACGACATTTGTGTGCATTATTCGATCTTTCATGCTGTTGCATAGCGTTATTAAATACACATGTGAAATCATCGTTGGATACCTTTTCTTTTATTANTTGCTAGCTGTAAATTGCTAGTTGTGACAATAGCTAGTTGTCAATGGCTAGTTGTCAATAGCCAGTTGTTAATTGCTAGCTGTAAATTGCTAGTTGTGACAATAGCTAGTTGTCAATGGCTAGTTGTCAATAGCCAGTTGTTAATTGCTAGCTGTAAATTGCTAGTTGTGACAATAGCTAGTTGTCAATGGCTAGTTGTCAATAGCCAGTTGTTAATTGCTAGCTGTAAATTGCTAGTTGTGACAATAGCTAGTTGTCAATGGCTAGTTGTCAATAGCCAGTTGTTAATTGCTAGCTGTAAATTGCTAGTTGTGACAATAGCTAGTTGTCAATGGCTAGTTGTCAATAGCCAGTTGTTAATTGCTAGCTGTAAATTGCTAGTTGTGACAATAGCTAGTTGTCAATGGCTAGTTGTCAATAGCCAGTTGTTAATTGCTAGCTGTAAATTGCTAGTTGTGACAATAGCTAGTTGTCAATGGCTAGTTGTCAATAGCCAGTTGTTAATTGCTAGCTGTAAATTGCTAGTTGTGACAATAGCTAGTTGTCAATGGCTAGTTGTCAATAGCCAGTTGTTAATTGCTAGCTGTAAATTGCTAGTTGTGACAATAGCTAGTTGTCAATGGCTAGTTGTCAATAGCCAGTTGTTAATTGCTAGCTGTAAATTGCTAGTTGTGACAATAGCTAGTTGTCAATGGCTAGTTGTCAATAGCCAGTTGTTAATTGCTAGCTGTAAATTGCTAGTTGTGACAATAGCTAGTTGTCAATGGCTAGTTGTCAATAGCCAGTTGTTAATTGCTAGCTGTAAATTGCTAGTTGTGACAATAGCTAGTTGTCAATGGCTAGTTGTCAATAGCCAGTTGTTAATTGCTAGCTGTAAATTGCTAGTTGTGACAATAGCTAGTTGTCAATGGCTAGTTGTCAATAGCCAGTTGTTAATTGCTAGCTGTAAATTGCTAGTTGTGACAATAGCTAGTTGTCAATGGCTAGTTGTCAATAGCCAGTTGTTAATTGCTAGCTGTAAATTGCTAGTTGTGACAATAGCTAGTTGTCAATGGCTAGTTGTCAATAGCCAGTTGTTAATTGCTAGCTGTAAATTGCTAGTTGTGACAATAGCTAGTTGTCAATGGCTAGTTGTCAATAGCCAGTTGTTAATTGCTAGCTGTAAATTGCTAGTTGTGACAATAGCTAGTTGTCAATGGCTAGTTGTCAATAGCCAGTTGTTAATTGCTAGCTGTAAATTGCTAGTTGTGACAATAGCTAGTTGTCAATGGCTAGTTGTCAATAGCCAGTTGTTAATTGCTAGCTGTAAATTGCTAGTTGTGACAATAGCTAGTTGTCAATGGCTAGTTGTCAATAGCCAGTTGTTAATTGCTAGCTGTAAATTGCTAGTTGTGACAATAGCTAGTTGTCAATGGCTAGTTGTCAATAGCCAGTTGTTAATTGCTAGCTGTAAATTGCTAGTTGTGACAATAGCTAGTTGTCAATGGCTAGTTGTCAATAGCCAGTTGTTAATTGCTAGCTGTAAATTGCTAGTTGTGACAATAGCTAGTTGTCAATGGCTAGTTGTCAATAGCCAGTTGTTAATTGCTAGCTGTAAATTGCTAGTTGTGACAATAGCTAGTTGTCAATGGCTAGTTGTCAATAGCCAGTTGTTAATTGCTAGCTGTAAATTGCTAGTTGTGACAATAGCTAGTTGTCAATGGCTAGTTGTCAATAGCCAGTTGTTAATTGCTAGCTGTAAATTGCTAGTTGTGACAATAGCTAGTTGTCAATGGCTAGTTGTCAATAGCCAGTTGTTAATTGCTAGCTGTAAATTGCTAGTTGTGACAATAGCTAGTTGTCAATGGCTAGTTGTCAATAGCCAGTTGTTAATTGCTAGCTGTAAATTGCTAGTTGTGACAATAGCTAGTTGTCAATGGCTAGTTGTCAATAGCCAGTTGTTAATTGCTAGCTGTAAATTGCTAGTTGTGACAATAGCTAGTTGTCAATGGCTAGTTGTCAATAGCCAGTTGTTAATTGCTAGCTGTAAATTGCTAGTTGTGACAATAGCTAGTTGTCAATGGCTAGTTGTCAATAGCCAGTTGTTAATTGCTAGCTGTAAATTGCTAGTTGTGACAATAGCTAGTTGTCAATGGCTAGTTGTCAATAGCCAGTTGTTAATTGCTAGCTGTAAATTGCTAGTTGTGACAATAGCTAGTTGTCAATGGCTAGTTGTCAATAGCCAGTTGTTAATTGCTAGCTGTAAATTGCTAGTTGTGACAATAGCTAGTTGTCAATGGCTAGTTGTCAATAGCCAGTTGTTAATTGCTAGCTGTAAATTGCTAGTTGTGACAATAGCTAGTTGTCAATGGCTAGTTGTCAATAGCCAGTTGTTAATTGCTAGCTGTAAATTGCTAGTTGTGACAATAGCTAGTTGTCAATGGCTAGTTGTCAATAGCCAGTTGTTAATTGCTAGCTGTAAATTGCTAGTTGTGACAATAGCTAGTTGTCAATGGCTAGTTGTCAATAGCCAGTTGTTAATTGCTAGCTGTAAATTGCTAGTTGTGACAATAGCTAGTTGTCAATGGCTAGTTGTCAATAGCCAGTTGTTAATTGCTAGCTGTAAATTGCTAGTTGTGACAATAGCTAGTTGTCAATGGCTAGTTGTCAATAGCCAGTTGTTAATTGCTAGCTGTAAATTGCTAGTTGTGACAATAGCTAGTTGTCAATGGCTAGTTGTCAATAGCCAGTTGTTAATTGCTAGCTGTAAATTGCTAGTTGTGACAATAGCTAGTTGTCAATGGCTAGTTGTCAATAGCCAGTTGTTAATTGCTAGCTGTAAATTGCTAGTTGTGACAATAGCTAGTTGTCAATGGCTAGTTGTCAATAGCCAGTTGTTAATTGCTAGCTGTAAATTGCTAGTTGTGACAATAGCTAGTTGTCAATGGCTAGTTGTCAATAGCCAGTTGTTAATTGCTAGCTGTAAATTGCTAGTTGTGACAATAGCTAGTTGTCAATGGCTAGTTGTCAATAGCCAGTTGTTAATTGCTAGCTGTAAATTGCTAGTTGTGACAATAGCTAGTTGTCAATGGCTAGTTGTCAATAGCCAGTTGTTAATTGCTAGCTGTAAATTGCTAGTTGTGACAATAGCTAGTTGTCAATGGCTAGTTGTCAATAGCCAGTTGTTAATTGCTAGCTGTAAATTGCTAGTTGTGACAATAGCTAGTTGTCAATGGCTAGTTGTCAATAGCCAGTTGTTAATTGCTAGCTGTAAATTGCTAGTTGTGACAATAGCTAGTTGTCAATGGCTAGTTGTCAATAGCCAGTTGTTAATTGCTAGCTGTAAATTGCTAGTTGTGACAATAGCTAGTTGTCAATGGCTAGTTGTCAATAGCCAGTTGTTAATTGCTAGCTGTAAATTGCTAGTTGTGACAATAGCTAGTTGTCAATGGCTAGTTGTCAATAGCCAGTTGTTAATTGCTAGCTGTAAATTGCTAGTTGTGACAATAGCTAGTTGTCAATGGCTAGTTGTCAATAGCCAGTTGTTAATTGCTAGCTGTAAATTGCTAGTTGTGACAATAGCTAGTTGTCAATGGCTAGTTGTCAATAGCCAGTTGTTAATTGCTAGCTGTAAATTGCTAGTTGTGACAATAGCTAGTTGTCAATGGCTAGTTGTCAATAGCCAGTTGTTAATTGCTAGCTGTAAATTGCTAGTTGTGACAATAGCTAGTTGTCAATGGCTAGTTGTCAATAGCCAGTTGTTAATTGCTAGCTGTAAATTGCTAGTTGTGACAATAGCTAGTTGTCAATGGCTAGTTGTCAATAGCCAGTTGTTAATTGCTAGCTGTAAATTGCTAGTTGTGACAATAGCTAGTTGTCAATGGCTAGTTGTCAATAGCCAGTTGTTAATTGCTAGCTGTAAATTGCTAGTTGTGACAATAGCTAGTTGTCAATGGCTAGTTGTCAATAGCCAGTTGTTAATTGCTAGCTGTAAATTGCTAGTTGTGACAATAGCTAGTTGTCAATGGCTAGTTGTCAATAGCCAGTTGTTAATTGCTAGCTGTAAATTGCTAGTTGTGACAATAGCTAGTTGTCAATGGCTAGTTGTCAATAGCCAGTTGTTAATTGCTAGCTGTAAATTGCTAGTTGTGACAATAGCTAGTTGTCAATGGCTAGTTGTCAATAGCCAGTTGTTAATTGCTAGCTGTAAATTGCTAGTTGTGACAATAGCTAGTTGTCAATGGCTAGTTGTCAATAGCCAGTTGTTAATTGCTAGCTGTAAATTGCTAGTTGTGACAATAGCTAGTTGTCAATGGCTAGTTGTCAATAGCCAGTTGTTAATTGCTAGCTGTAAATTGCTAGTTGTGACAATAGCTAGTTGTCAATGGCTAGTTGTCAATAGCCAGTTGTTAATTGCTAGCTGTAAATTGCTAGTTGTGACAATAGCTAGTTGTCAATGGCTAGTTGTCAATAGCCAGTTGTTAATTGCTAGCTGTAAATTGCTAGTTGTGACAATAGCTAGTTGTCAATGGCTAGTTGTCAATAGCCAGTTGTTAATTGCTAGCTGTAAATTGCTAGTTGTGACAATAGCTAGTTGTCAATGGCTAGTTGTCAATAGCCAGTTGTTAATTGCTAGCTGTAAATTGCTAGTTGTGACAATAGCTAGTTGTCAATGGCTAGTTGTCAATAGCCAGTTGTTAATTGCTAGCTGTAAATTGCTAGTTGTGACAATACTAAGCTAGTTGTCAATGGCTAGTTGTCATTAGCAAGTTAAAATTGCTAGCAAGGACCATACGGTAGAGCAATCCCGAACAAAATGAATTTAAATTTCAGACCTTTCTTACTAGATTCAAGTTTTAAAGGCTTCATTTCCAACCCTTATATTCTGATGAGCAGCTAACAACATAAAACCTGAACAGACTGAAAGTAACTCACGTAAAATTCAATTATCAATAAGCAACACACTTTTATCAATCATCCAAATATAATCCAATTCAACACCTTTTTTCACACATTTCTCTCCCTTAAAACCATTTAAACAGTGTCCTGTATGCACAAGGTCCCCGGAAAAAAAACCTGAGCAAAATGGCAATAATAAATAGGCAACATGCTTTTTTATCAGTCATCCAAATATAATCCAATTATAATCCAATTAAACACTTTTTTTAACACATTTCTCTCCCTGTAAACCCTTTAAACAGCATCCTGTCATGGTATTTGATAGTTTTCACATTCATGCCTTTGTGGTATGCAGTTATTACTCAACATATCAGATAATCTCTTTATTCCGGGTCAATGGTTAAGGGATGGAGACCAAAAGGTGGTGATCCTCCTGTAAATACATGTGTCATCAATGTAAACCAATAACCAGTAGCTTGCCAGGACTGCTTGATATCAATGAACTGAACATCTGTAACCTCAATGGGTTTTTTTTCAATGGATTTTCAAATTATGGGCAGGTGAAATTGGAAGTAAAGCATATTCCATTTATGGAATGTAGAAAAGTGATATTTATAATTTATTTGGGTTGATTGTACATGTAGATGAGGAGTTGTACAAATCATTCATACAAAATACTTGATACTTTTTAGTTTAAGACAGATGATTATAACAGAGATTAACAAGTGCAAAATTACACATGAGAAGAAAACTTGCCAGAAGATTATTTTCAGGGTAGGAGGGGGGAGAGGGGGATCAGCACTCAAATTTCATATATTTTGCTCAATTATAACAAATAGCACTTTTAATATGCTCGTCATGTTATACAGGGGTGTCAATTGGCCGAAATCTTAAATCTTGAAAATCATCCTAGAATTTGGGGGCCAGAGTCAAAAGAGTTTTGTTATAGTAAAACAGATCACTCTATTTACATGCTAACAATGTTTATGACAAACATTTCACTTGAACCACACATTTTATAACAAGACATAACTCATCCACTCCTACCCAGATGACTCATGCCCAGCCACAGGCGCTTATCAGGCATGTTGAATGAAAAGCAATCACGTTTAATGCTCCGATGAAGACCCTCAGCCAGGGCCCTCAATCCATTTTAGGGGCAGCGGGTCGCTACCCATAGCAGGGGGAATTTTCGCGGCGTTTCCCTTTTGGGGGGATTTTTTACATTAATCTCTAATTATAACATTTGTACATGTTTGCACTATATTCATTGCTTTTTTCATAATTTAGTATGTTTGACAAGATTAAATTAAAATAGAATTGAGATATAATAATCATGAGACACATCTATCTATAAAAAAAAAAAAAAAAAT
>VMBQ01011261.1:0-22699 GCA_007657795.1 Dreissena rostriformis | reverse complement strand
AATCCGCATGAAAACCACACAATCGTTGTGCGTTATAGTTCACACACAAGAAAATCGTGTCGTACAAAATAATGCCAAGATCTAAATAAATACCTTATTGATATATCTTTGGTTAATGAGAGAAATACATAACTACCACAAATAAGTTAGGGACTTCAGTAATTACCGGTAAGTCCCGAATGGATTTAAAATGAAACGGAAACTGGGGCAAATATGTCCACATAATAAATAAATCCGTGCTTTAAAAAACAATCTGATATAAAAATAAATCACCATTAGCACTAGGGGTCAGAGGGATTAGTTTAAGTTCAGGCCCCGCGTCTAGAGCAGGGCACAAAGGGGTGTAACAAAACATCCGGACTCTGGCGTTAATCCCGTGCTTTGTAGACGGCCTTTGTAACAGCCACTCTGTTGAATCGATTTGATTTGTCTGATTTATTCAACGGATCGGCAAAAAGACATGCGACAAACAAAAAAGCGGCGCTTTTGGAAAACGGGGCTTAATGGCAGTGAATAACGTGTCGTCCTGTGCAGGCCATTCAGGGACGACACTTTCCCCATAAACCGGATTTCCACTAAGACTTCTTTTAAACGATAAATACCATACAAGCGGAAAGTGTCATCCCTGATTATCCTGGGAGGACTGCAGAGGCTAATCTGGGACGACACTTTACCCACATGCATTAGGTCCTTTTTTTGCAAAAGCGCGGATGAAATAGAAAGGCGATTGGATTTCAAACCACGTTAAATTGGCCACAGGACAGAAATACTAGCTTCTGAAACAACTTCATAATTATAACAAATGATAAAAGCATTTCACTTTGAAATGAATCGTTTCGTTATGTTATTTAATATGTGATATAGAAAAGGTGATGCATTACGCGCTAATACATCTCTTTATATGTTTATGAACTCTATAATCATGTTTTTGTGCATTAAGTGTTCATCAAATCGAAATGAATGCTAGCATTGATATAATTCCCATATCCTCACGATCATGTTATCATTCATTAATTACTTGCTTATATTTTATTTCAAAAACCGCATACGTGGCTAAAACTCCGAATTTATACATTTCCTCGATGAAAAAGCAAATTAATTCACGCGGGACTTTAGGACAGACAAAAATGAATTGAAATGGAATGAATAAACCGAAAAAGCGAATCCTGATTGATCTAAGGCAATCAGAGCTGATGTTCAGGTCCCGTTGCGAATTTAATGAACATGTAGTGTATTACAATATGAATAAATTCATGTTCGCATTATGATAACCAAAGATTGACGAAGCAAGAAGCATACATTCATAGAAAATGCGTTTTCATTCCAAAGGTTTGGTTTACATAGCTTGCGGTTCGAAATTTGCAGGAGGTCAAAGGCAACAATAAACGTTGCTCGACTATGCCGATTATAAGCTTTTACATAGTAGACCGTTAAAGGTCAAACCAGTTGGAAACTCTGTGTTTGCGAATGTTTTTTCCACCACCCGTTCGTACATCCTCTTTCGTTCCCGCAAATTACTAAGCGGGACTGTTCAGCATCATAAGTGAATATGTCACGCCCAAGACACAGCTTCATACTATAAGGTCGAGGTCACACTTTGAAGGAAAAGATCGAATGTAAGGTCTCTTGTTCATGCTCTATAGCCGTGTCATCACATGATATGGTTCGATATTAATAGGCAGAAATGTTCACCATTATGAAACAATGTGACGCCCGAAGTGATTGAAATGTTATACTGACTGTTTATGAAGGCATTCATAATTTATGTATTAAAAACTTACCTGAAAAGGAAATTTGAACTACTAAAACGTGTATTCACAATAGTTCACCGTAGCATTTTCGTAAACTAGACGGCAACAAGAGGAGCCCACTGTCAATTATTCTTGTTATAATTGTAACTAGATTAACCATGAACATGTTCGACCTTTGGTCTTAAGAGTGACCTTGACCATTGACATATGTATTAAACACCTTCTTCATATGGTTTATATTGTTGGATCATTATTTAAATATTGCATGAAGAATGATAAGAATACAGCATGGACAAGCTATTAAATAAATAAGTTCAAACTTTTATCTTTATGTGTGACATTTGAAATAGGGAGGCGATTGTTACAAATGGCACTTAGTCTCAAAATGGTGAACATATGTTGTAAATAAATTCAAACTTGCATAATAAACGATGAAAGTACAGTCCAGACAAGCTGTTTTAAGTCTAAAGTTAAGCTTTAATACATAAGTTTGGTATTGACCTTTGTGTTAATAAGGCGGAGTTTACACATTTTCTCCTCATTGTGGTCCTTTATGGTAAGTTACGTTAAAATTGCATGATGAATTGCAGTTGCAGTAAAAAGGGGGGCGATTTTATGCCAAATCTGACATTTGTTTGACCTTGACCTTGATAGACAAACGGATGTAAACCGCTACAGGCCGTCTTCACAGGGTGGTCATTTGTGGTAAGTTATTTTAACATAACATGACGAATGTCAAATTACTGTTCGAACATACTGTTTTATGGCCAAATTTAATCTTTGACCTCTACGTGGGACCGTGACCTTTGAGTTAGGGATTCTGATGTTACAGGCGACACGCCGTAGCCTCTATGTGGTAATTTTCGGAGAGTTATATAAAAAATTGCACGCATGCACTTACACTCGATCATGGTGACTGCTATGTCAAGCTTTCCGCAGACAAGCAAATGAGAAAACGTTGATTAAACTCCATTTAGTATTAACTCAACATAAACATTAATACGTGTTTGATACATTTCTGTACTTGGTGTAAACTTTATAGAAATTGTAATTGATTGCATTTACATATTTCTTACAGGACATTTGGCGGTACTGTTTGATAATTATAATCTAATATATCAAATACAGCCCCTTCTGTCAGTTTTCCCTACTTATGGAAGTAAAATTACAATACAATTAACACAATGCACGAAGAACAACGAGAGATCAAACGACGGTGCGTGTTTTAAGATATAACGGAAATTGTAATTAATATGTTCGTTGTCTTAGCATTAGCGTTCATCTTAATTTCCCAGGTGCTTGCAAGTGTCCGCTTTGATCTCGTTTCCCAGGTGCTTGCATCTCGTACGCGACGTGATCATATTAACGATCACTTTCCATCAGCCATTTCCCATCTTCCTTGTCATTAGTGCTTCCAGTGACACCTTACCTAAACCCTTAATAGGCGCGTTCAATAATCTTAAAACCTGAACAATCGCGAATTGTTCTCCAGAACATGTTCGTACCTAATTGAGCACTGTTCACTTCAACTCACTCTCTGAGCCCACCCAATTATAAGAATGGGTCCTTTCGCCCGCTTTCATCAATAAAACACTTTTAAATTGATAGCTTTCGGTCCCGATAGTCTACCGGTTCGGAAGGGACTAATTATGACTAATTGTGAGACAGAGGTAAATCATCGCTGTCAGCGTTCAGTCCAAATTATGCATCTTTAATAACAAGTTGTGCGCACCTCGAGCAAGAAAATTGCCTGATACGGGAAGACACGTGAGCGACGGTGTTGAGACCAGTTTAACCTAAAGGACACACCAAAACACTTAATGGTATATAAACATGCGTACTTTTCTCGATTGAAACGATAGCGCAACCATAAGTGAATTCAAAGGTATCTTGTTACTGGATTTCTGATAAGCCACATCAATGCGTTCTCTATGAGATTGGGTTAATGGGTCCATAGATCCACCATTCATCAACAGCCGTGACTTAAACGCGGCTGAACAGTTTTCTTTTTTTGCGTAGACGTGCATCGGATATCAAATAATCCTTCGTTTTGATCGCGACCACATAGTGTAGGCAGTTTGGTCTACATTATCTCCACGACAAGCATTTTAGTGTCTATAATAACATGTTTGGGTAGACAGAAATCAAACACTCAACTGTCACTCGGTTGCACTAACCGAGGATGCTTTTTCCGCTTGATGGAGGTCATCTTTTGAAGGGAACTAAGTTTGATATAACATATGACTTTTTCAAAGACATCTAATTTCTATCTGCAAATGTGGATACATTTTTCGTCCTTATTTGTAGGCGGGTTTGCATATTATATTTTATATCTTGATATTTCAAGATTGAAGCAATTTATCATAGTGCTTACATATTTACCTGGCTTTATGAATATGGTCATGTGAAATCGATATTCTTTACTTGTTATCCTTTATCGCCAGCTATTGACAAATTATACGCATGCATAGTTTCAGAAAAATTAAAGCAGACATGAAGACTTAAAAGCCCCATTACTACTCAAAATCAACGACATTTTCGTACAATATTTCGTAAAATAAAGTTACAAAATTAAAAATCAGTGTTCCATATAGCAATTGCCGAAATTTCAATGCCAGATGTGGTCTGGTAACATAGATGTTTGTAGATATAAAATGCACGTTTTTATTTTTTTGTGACACAATTAATTCCATTTTAATTTCCCGCAAATATATCAATTCAATTCATACAACTCTTAAATGGTATGTGTCGTATGGATAGCTATCAGTGCGGGAAATAAAAATGGAATTTATTGTGACAAATTAAATAACAATTTATATGCGTAATTGACCACGATAATGATATTCATGCACATTTTTCAGAAAAAACATCAACTGAAAATGTATACCAGAAATGAATCCGTTTCTAGTAGCAGTTACGAACAGATTTCCCCAACAACAAACACACATGCTTTGTTGAGGTACACTTTTAAGTTCGACAGTAATTACACCAATGTTAGCAAACGTACAAATGCAAAACCCGCCAAACACTAGATACTATAATTCAAACCATTTTGTATTTCAACGTTTACTTAGAACAACATACTTAAACATACTATCGACTTCAATATTCATATGGACTCGTGTAAACCGCAAAAATACTAGATACTATAATTCAAAACCTTTTTATTACAAAGTCTAGCGATAACATACTTAAACATACCAGCGACTTAAATATTTAAAACACATCTTCTACATCTTGAAACGGCCGTGTGGCCTAATGGATAAGGCGTCTGACTTCGAATCAGAAGATTGCGAGTTCGAGTCTCGTCATGGTCGTAATGTTTTGCTACATGTAAATCAAACCACTAAACTACAACCTTCTCTATAAAAAATCATATTAATAATCGTGTTGTCGAAGTAACAGAATTTCAAGCTCATTTAATGATAACCTTTTACGATATAATTCTACATAAACACATAACGATGTATACGTATGATAGCAGACTACGCACCTATCCGTGTTGGTTGTACGTATGATATCCCGGTGCTTTGATTTGGTTTAACGTTTAAACGGGATTCACGCTAAAAATACTCCTGATGATGATGATGATGATGATGATGATGTTGATTATGATGATGATATGAATAAATTACTAATAAAACTTCTAATAGTAGTAATAGTTATACTGCTGCTGCTATTACTGCTGCTTCTACTGTTACTAATAATACTCTAATAACCATTAGTAGTTGAACAGGAACAAGAAGAATATTATTTAATATAATTTGCATAATTAAATAACAAAGAAAATAAGATAAAGATGATATGGGATGAGAATGTTGTTGTTAATGATGATGTTACGGGTAAGAACACTTTATTTAGAACACAATTTTAAAATAAATTCATCAATATCATACTATTTAAGAAATCAAGTCAATATTGATATAGTGAAATATGTACATCTGTCCAATGCCACTCATATGTGCGGAACATCCATTTTGTAAATAGTGTAATCCTTCGTTTTATTTAACTCCGCCATCTTAAAGACACCGAGGATTCTATAACGTCGGAAAGTATTGCACATCTACAGTAGTTACACACCTTACTTAGATCTATGTACCTTTTTTTTTAAATCAGAGTTTATTTACAGGTCCTACCGGCCTCTTCACGAGGTCTTTATGGTCCGACCTGCGAGATCTATGTACTAAAGATATCCCCAGAATAAGTACATCCGATTGCGTCACTGTTTGAATTCGAATGACCATATTTTACTACACAGCTGACGAAATCACTTGATTCAGGTCATTTAACGCAGTCGTTTAACGAGTGTGTGTGTGTGTGTGTGTGTGTGTGTGTGGAAATGACTCGTGTTTTATGACAAAGGTATACTTTCATCGATGTTGTCAGTTTGATCTGTTCTTTTTTTAAGTAAATCGAGAACACACAGTACGTTTTGGTAACCATGATGCTTATGTTGATGAAATCATTATAAGTAACGAACTATGGCTGTCATAGGTATGCTACTGTCTGTATGTTGCAAGTACTTGCTATTATGATAATTAAATCAGCACGAAAACTGCAAGTTAATTTTTTTATTTTTTTGTTTTATTTTGGATGACCCTCCATTTAAAGTCTTCTTTCACAGTGCAATCTATTAAGAGCCTTAATAGGCTAAGCGATTTAATGATGAATCCTCTGCAGCCTTTGAAAGGGGAACTTACAAATCGGCAAAACTCAAAAACGGATTAAGGGTGGCTAAGGGCTAAACATGCAAATGGGTCATATTTCTGTCACTTCAAAATGATTACTATACAATAAAGGTTAGGTAAGTCAAGGACAGACATAACGACAACGTGTTGGCTGACGTTAATAAAGATGTCGTTACGAAAGCTTAATCAACTATTGACTCGTTTTGTTGATTTGTATTGTATCCGTAAACGTATTGATTTTAATGCACGAATAACAATTCCTGTGCTGTTGGCACTTGCCGGACATATTTGGATTTGAATAGAACATCATTAAAGATGAATACAACGCCATAATAGTTTCATTTTTAGCTTGTTACATTAGCAGGAATATCTTCATGTGGGTGATAAAGATTGAACAAGATAAAAGGTCCATCGTTTGGATAGGATTCAAGAGCAATTTGAGAGGATTCAAACGGCTGAAAATTAATTATGCTTTAATATTATTTAATTATTCCACGTGCCTTTAATGTTTGACCCGTGAGACAAGACTTAGTATGGCATGTGTCAAATGTAACCTCACACGTATTATTGCGTACCCGACCCCTTGTCAGTGAATTGCAGGCAATTTCAACATTGACAAAACACGTGTCATAAACAGATCATTAAGTCAAGTTTTAAAATGGGGAACACGATACCATTTTAATCTCAGCTCTATTTGTCCCTAAAATCTTCGCTCTGGGAAAACGGGGCTTAATGCATTTGCTCAAAGAGTCGTCCCTGATTAGCCTGTTCAGTTCGAAAAGGCTAATCAGGGACGAAATAAGGGACGATACTTTACGTCTAAATAGGAATTTCGTTTTGAATAAAATTCCTTTAAACGACAAATTCCATATAACCTAAAACTGTCGGCTCAGATTAGCCTATGCGCACTGCACAGGCTAATCTGGGATGAAAATAAACGCAAATGCATTAAGCCCAGTTTTCCCAGAGCGTAGCTCATATTGTTGACAGAGTCGTGTTTTATTATTATTATATGTATAGCAAGTATAAATTATAATGATTTTTATGCATACCAGCTTAATAGATTTAGGCTAGAAAAAGAGATTTACGTTAAAAAGTGATACATTTAGATCGACTTAAACTTATATCTATTAACTGCATTTATAATTCCAATTTGAGTCGTGTTGTGGAAAAAACTGGGTTTCAGGCCTGTGCGTAAAGTGTCGTCCCAAATTAGCCATGGCGGATTGACTAAACAGTGACTTTTTGCTTGTATGAACATGTTCTTCAAAGGAAGTAGGCTGACAGTATCGTCACAGAATATCCTGTGCATACTGCAGAGGCTAATCTGTGTTGACACTTTACGTACATGCATTAAGTTCAGTTTTCACAGAACGAGGCCCAAACTATAAGAAAAGACGATAATCGACGTTAACGTCAAAAAAACAGAGATTGATTTTTTAGGAAATAGTTAAATTATATAATATGAATTATAAACATTTAATCGAGGCGGATGACAGCAACCATAATATATCCCGCAAAACATCATTAACACTTTAAATCCAATATGTTGTACATGTAAATTAAATGCTGACCGAATACACCAGACCGTACATATTCTCTCAGTCTCAGTGATAAAAATCAATGATAATCAGTACGAAATCGATAGCGCGCAAGGCCAAAACAAACGATGTTATCATAAAAAAACGAATGTTAAGCATAAACTTGCAATAAAATAAAAACAACAAACACAGTGTTCCATCTGTGAATATTGATACCAAACACGGACCATTGATGTGCGGCCTGATCAGGTTTGAAGTCTATTTGATCTTGCAGACGACATCAATGTCGATTATGCAAGGGTTTTTATCTGCTTATGATTTTACACAACAAACCTATGTGAGTGTTCAAGCGTTTTTATTACATTAAGTCTTGGGCAAATTTGAGAATTGTGTGCAGTTTGATACAAACGCAATTTCAGAAATACATACTGAAATATGGTTCACAACATGTACAATTCCAACAGTGTCCTTTGACCGATTGCATCGATCCTTCTTAAAATTAAGACGAAATAATAATGGATATAAAATATTTAACAAACAATCGCCATTTTATTAACGTGTTTTATGATACGTTTGTTCGTGTTCACCAATGTTAATATGAGCAGCGTTCTGGGAAAACTGGGATTAATGCATGTGCTTAAAGTATCGTCCCAGATTAGCTTGTGAAATCCGCAGAGGCTAACCAAGGACAACAATATCCGTCTAGACTGGAATACACATGCATTAAGCCCGGTTTTCACAGAGCGAGGCTAATAATGTTTGTGGTAAGAAATGACCATGTATTTAGCAGAATACAGTATTTAGAGAAAAATGTCATTTTATATACCCGACATACATTATCATAACATTATGATTAAGATAATATTAACTTTCCAGTACAGAGTAGTATAACACATTTTGTTATTATATTTGTATCTTTCAGACATATTACAATAGGTAAGCATATATAATATAATTATAAATTATTATTATTATTATTATTATTATTATTATTATTATTATTATTATTATTATTATTATCATTATTATTATATTGTAACACAACATCTGGGCTCTGGCGTTAAACCCATGCTTTATAGACGCCTTTTTTAACAGCCACTGTGTTGAATCGATTTGATTTGTCTGATATAATCAACAGATCGGCAAAAGGACATGCGACAAACAAATAAGCAGCGCTTTTGGAAAACGGGGCTTAATGCCAGTGCATAATTTGTCGTCCTGTGCAGGCCATTCAGGGACGACACTTTCCTCATAAACCGGATTTCCGCTAAGACTTCTTTAAAACGATAAATACCATACAAACGGAAAGTGTCACCCCTGATTATCCTGGGATGACTGCAGAGGCTAATCTGGAACGACATTTTACCCACATGCATTTAGCCCTGTTTTACAAAAGCGCGGATGAAATTAATAGGCGATTGGATTTCAAACCATTATATTGGCCACAGGACAGAAATACTAGCAAGCTTTTGAAAACAACTTCAGAATTATAAAATATGATAAAAGTATCTCACATTGAAATTAATTGTTTCGTTATTTTAAGTGAATATGTGATGCATTATGGGCTAATACATCTCTTTATAAGTTTGTGAACTCTATTATCATGTTGTGTGCATTAAGCGTTCATCAAATCGAAATGGATGCGCGCATTGAAATAATTCCCGAACTCTCACGATCATGTTATCATTCATAAATTACTTGCTAATATTTCATTTCAATCACCACATGCCCGCTTAAACTCCGAGTTAATAAAAATCCCAGATGAAAAAGCAAATTGATTCATGCGGGGCTTTAGGAGAGACACAAATGACTTGAATTTCAATGAATAAACTGAAAAAGCGAATCTGCATTGATCTAAGGCAATTAGAACTAATGTTCAGGTCCCGTTGCGAATTTAATGAGCCTGTAGTGTATTAAAATATTAATAAATTCATGCTCGCGTCTTGATTACCAAAGATTGACGAAGCAAGAAGCATACATTCAGACAAGCATTTGCGTTTTCAGTCCAAATGAGTGTATACCAGCTTGCGGTTCGGAATATGCATAAGCCCAAAAGCAACAATAAACGTTGTTCGAGTATGACGATTTTTAGATTTTAGATTATAGTCAGTTAAAGATAAAACCAGTATGAAATTATGGGTTTGCGCATGTTCTTCTATTTATTCGTTTGTCCTTGTTTCTTCCACCCACTATGCAATTTCGTAAACGCTCTGAAAGTGTTTCATTTAAGATTTTGGAAATTAATAAGCGGCCATGTTCAGCATCATAAGCGGATGTGTCACGCGCAAGACACATCTTTATACTCCAAGATAAAGGTCACTCTAAGAGGAAACATAAAGGTCACTCTAAGAGGAAACAGATAGAATGTGTCTTTTTCACGATCGTCCTATGCCCGTGTCATTACAGGACATGGTTAGAAATTAATTGAAAGAAATGTTCACCATCATGACACAATGTATCGCACGAGGTCGGTACGTCTCTGCCACGGCAAAAGAATTTATCCACATTTTATAATTTCTTCACAAAAACACATGAAAACTTGTTTCAACAGGCATTTGTGGGCATTTCTGGTAAATAGTTTAATTATTATAATGTTCAGGTAACGATATCTTTAAATTAAGATAAAAATTCCTGAAATGAAAAGTAGGTTATTCACTCGATGTACTATATTTCGGATATGTTAAAATTCGGACAGTTTGTAAAAATTTGTTTTGTGTTATTTCAGACAACAAGAATGGATGGTGGCAATTATCCTAGGCCTTTCTGTCAAGAAATAGGTGTGAACAAATTCATTTAATTGAACCTGGAAATCAACCAAAACAGCTAACAGAAACCATTTTAACAATAGGTGTTTTGTTAAAACTTGTGAAATTGGCTAATAAACTGAAGTTGATGTATATCATTTCCAAATGTAACTGTTTAACAATTTCACCAGAAAGCTGCTGAAGCATCCAAACTGCGGCGGCCTATGCATGCTGCCAATGAGGTGTCCATCAACAAGAACAACAATAACTTATTAAATTAGCTGTTATTAAATAAACTATTTAAATGTGCTGTTATTAAATAAACTATTTAAATGTGCTGTTTTTAAATGAACTTTTTTAATGTGCCTTTTTGAATTTGGCGAAAGTAAGTGGCGACAACTTTTTGAAGCCCAGAGGAAACCCTGGGTCCGGACATCCAAAGTCATGTTCCCATATGTAAAATTGTATAATTATTTCCTATTAACAGCTTGAAGGGATGAGCTTACTTGACGGAAATATTTTCTGTTTGAAATGTTATACTGACTGTTTATGAAGGCATGTTCGAGCAGAGTAAATATATTGAACACTTCTCTTAAAAGAACATTTGAACTTCTAAAACGTGCATTCACACAATTTCACCGAGGCATTTTCGTCAACTAGAAGCCTAATCGCCGAGTCCAATATCAATAATGCATGTAATACTGTAACAACCTGAACCATGCACGCGTTGGACCTTTTGCCTTAGATTGACCTTGACCATTGACACATGTACGACACACCTTCTCAACAAACAGGGTTTATATTGTTGGAAACTTATTTTAAACTTGCATGGTGAATGATGAGGTCACTTTCTGAACAAGCTAGTTAATAGTCAAGTTTAAACTTTTATCTTTATACATGATCTGTTAAGCAAAAAAATCTTTTATCTTTATGTGTGACATTGACATTTGAAGAAGGGAGGCGGTTGTTACAAATGACACACAGTCGCAACATGGTGATCATTCGTGGTAAATAATTTTCAAAGTTGAGTAAGTGAATAATGCTGTTACAGTCCAGACAAGCTGTTTTATGTCCAAATTTAAGATTTCCTCCCTACGTTTGGCATTGACCTTTGAGTGAGGGAAACGGAGTTTACTCATTGTCTCCTCATTGTTGTCATTTATTCAAAGTTGTTTTAAAAGAGTGCTGAGTAACAAAGTTACAGTCCAGACAAGCGGGCTCGACAAAAGAACAAGAAAATATTGATAAAACGTTAACGTTTTACTTAACATAAAAAAATCTATGCGTTTGTGATGTAAGTCTATATTTGGTGTAAACGTTATATATAAATTTTAATGGATTACATAAACATATTTCTTAAAGAACATTGGTTGGTATTGTTATGGTATGGTTGGAAATAATTATAATCTAATATATCAACTACAACCCCTTCTGTCAACTTTCTCTGATTCTAAAAGTCACATTCGTATATAATCAACACAATGCACGAAGAAAACCGAAAAATCAAGCGACAGTGAGTGTTTGAAGATATAACGGAGGCCATAATGAATATGTTCGTTGTATTAGCCTAATCGTTCGTCTTAATTCCCCAGGTTCTTGCAAGTGTCCGCTTTGATCTCGTTCCCAGGTGCTTGCATCTCGCACGCGACTTGATCACAATAACGATCACTTTCCATCAGCCTTCCTTGTCATTATTGCTTCCAGTGACACCTTACTTAAACCCTTAATAAGCGGGATTCAATAATCGTATAATGTCAACAATCGCAGAGCGCGCTCCACAACATGTTCGTGCCTAATTAAGTACTGTTCACTTCAACTCACACACTAAGCCCACCCAATTATAAGAATGGGTCCCTTTCCCTGCTTTCATCAATAAAACACCTTTAAATTGATATATTTCGGTCCCGATATTCTCCCGGTTTGGAAACACTAATTATGCGACAGAGATAAATCATCGCTGTCAGCGTTCAGTCCAAATTTTGCGGCTTTAATAACAAGTTGTACGCACCTCGAACACGAAAATTGCCTGATACGGGTCGACACGTGAGCAAGGGTGGTGAGACCAGTGTAACCCAAAGAAGGACGCACCCGACCTTTAATGGTATATAAATATACACAATTTCCCGATTAAAACGAGATTTGAACCTTAAGTTATTCCACCGGGATCTTGTTACTGGATTTCTGATTAGCCTCATCAATGCGTTCTCTCTGTGATTGTGGTAATGAGTCCATATATCCACCATTCATCAACATCCATGACTTAAACGGGTTGAATAGTTGTCTTTTTTCGTAGACGTGTATCAAATATCAAACGATCCTTCGTTTTATCGCGACCACAAAGTGTATGCAGTTTGGGCTACATTTTTTCACGGCACGCATTTTAGTGTCTATAATAACATGTTTTGGGGTAGACAGTAATAAAACACTCAACTGTCAGTCGGTTGCACTAACGTTTTTCGCGTGATGGAGGTCATCTTTTGAAGTAAATTGAGTATGCTATAAACATAATATGACCTTTTCAAAGAATTTATAATTACTAGCTGCAATTGTATATACATGTTTGTCCTTGTTTGTAGGCTGTGTTGCATATCATATATCGATATCTTGAGGTTTCAAGATTGAAGCAATTTATCATGTTGCTTACAACTGAGCCTCGTTCTGGTAAAACTGGGCTAAATGCATGTGCGCCAAGTGTCGTCCCATATAAGTCTGTGTGGTTCGCACAGGCTTATCAGGGACGACATCTTTCGATTTTATGAAATTTTTGAATATTAACATCTATCCAATGCCACTCACATGTGCTGAACATCCATTTGGTAAATATTGTAATCCTGTGTTTTATGTAACTCCGCCCACTTAAATACAACGAGGACTCTATAACGTCTTCTATACCAACAGTAGTAACACACCTTACTATTCTCTAAGATCTATGTAATAAAGATATCCCCGTATGTCATCAACCACAATTGCCAACTAAATATAGCTTTATATCACTCATTTTTATTTTAAATATTGATATTGTTAGCAGTGTAATTTACTTTTACGACTCACTGGCTTTATTTCACCATCGAATATAACTTACGCTTTATTTGTCAATCGAGAATAGTTTTCGCTGAATATTAAACGCTGAATATTAAACGGACCTGATTTTCGCTCTCGTCTTCTCGCGGGTATTTATTAACCAATCGTTTGGTAGGTTATAAATAGAAGTCAATTAGCATTCGACCCATGGTTATTAATTCTTAACAGAACAAATGACCCGTTTTTTTATGAAAAAGGCATGCTTTCATCGATGTTGTCAGTTTAATCTGTTCTTTTTTAAGTAAATTGAGAACACAAAGCACGTTTGAGTTACAATGATGATTATGTTGGTGATGACATAAGTCACGAACTATGGCTGTCATTTAGGTACCGGGTATGCTACTGGCTGTATGTTGCCAGTGCTTGCTTGCTATTGACGTCTATCATTATGTTTTTAAATCAGCATGAAAACTGCAAGTTATAAGCCAATGTCTCGCGTTTTATTTGGGATGACGCTAAATCTAAAGTGCAAAGTGCAATCTATTAAGGCCATAATAGGCATAGCGATTTAATGTTGAAATTTCCTGTAGTCCTTAACAGGGGAACTGACAGATCGGCAAAGCTCAAAAACGGATTTAACAAACTCGGATCCGCTCTAAAACTTTTATGATAACAATTAAGGGAGGCTTAGGGCTTAACCCGCAAGTGGGTCATATTTCTGTCACTCTAAAATGATAGCTTTACAACAAAGATTGGGGTTTTCAACGACATACAAAACGACAGCGTGTTGGTTGACGTTAATAAAGGTGTCACTCTAGAAGCTTAATTGAATATTGATTCGTGGTGTTTAATAACTTAAATAAAATAATATTACCTCTTGTTAACAAGACGCTAAGAGAGTGCAATAAAAAAGATTATAAAAAGAGCAAGACGTAATATGATTGAATTTACGAGATAAAACACATTTATTAAATTCTTCCGCTCGCTATACACAGATTATTTATTTCTTCCAAAGTATGAAGAAAATATAAGTTAATGTAAAATACATATAACAATTATTATATGCCAACACATAAAACTACAGCACATAAAACTACAGCGTAGTTTTTGTAGCTTAGTAACTCTCGTCTTTACAACTGTCACCTATTTATTTCCCTTATCATAACCCGTAGGAAACAAAAGTAATTAAATATTGAGCTACATAAATCTCATTCATACCGACCATTTTATTTATTTTATCAGTCTTTTAGAATGACAAGGAACAAGGTCTGAAATCGATTCTCTTGGCTCCTACATTTGTCATTTCTCACTGTATCGGTCATTGATCACAAAGGCGCATCGTTATCGAAATATCGGCGATTGATTTCTTCTAATGACAGCTCAGTCGCATATATATATATGGCGTTACGAGGGGTTGTTCAAAATGGCATGACCTTTATCACCGTCCTGACCTCGAGGCTGATAGTGGAAAATATATGAGCCTCGCTCTGGGAAGACGGGGATTGATACTTGTGCGTGAAGTGTCTCCCCAGATTTGCCTGTGTATAAGGATATTACGATAATATAAGCATCTGTGTAGATCCCGAATAACTGAGTCTTGATAATTAACTATTTTATACCATTTATTTTGAACATTAAAACGAGTCGAAAACACGCATACATTTTTATGTTTGATTAAATGCCCGTTGCAGACCACAAATAGCCCCTACCACTGAATGGAATGCTACGAACAGACACGGAAATGATGCCTCGAGTCAAAAGACCCGCATCATGCGAAAATGGGTCTTATGTCATATGCGACCATCGTAGATCGACCCAGTCTGCGCAGTATGGCCAGGTGCTACGCATTAAGCTATAAAGTTTCGCAAGGTTCGTGGTCTAAATAAGCTGGCCGCATATAGCATAAGATCCGTTTTGCATGACGTGGGTCATGCTATTTCTTTTTACGCTTGTGTAATCTTAGCACATTGTTCTATAAAGAATGAAACGGGAACAATCATTTGCTTTATGTAGTTTGTAATTAAATCATTATACATGCCAGATATCCCGTCTTTACTGAAAAAATGCGCTGCCAAATACTATGTTTGTCAACTTCGTATTTAGAAATTTTATTTTCATGCCATAAACATAATTATTGTACTGTTGGTACTAGTCACGCTTATTTGTATATGAATAGAATACTATTAAAGATGAAAACAACGCCAGCAAAGTTTCATTTTTGCTTGTTACATTAGCAGGAATCTCTTCCGTTGGGTGATGAAGCATGAACAGGATAAGCATGAACATGAACATCGTTTGGATAGGATTCTTAAGCAATTTGAGAGGATTCGAACGGCCGAAAATTAATAATGCTTTAACATTATTTCATTATTACACGTGTCGTTAATGACTGACACGTGAGACAAGGCTTAATAGGACACGTGCCAAATGTCACGAGCGCGCGTTATTGCCTACAACATCAGTTGTTATTGTACCGCCGGCAATTTAAACATTGACAATAGCACGTGTCATAAAAAATCATTAAGTTAAGATTTAATATGGGGAATATGGTATTAATGTCATCTCAGCTCTAGTTGTACATATGAGCCTCGCTCTGGGAAAACGCGGCTTAATACATTTGCGTAAAGTGATGCAAGGGAGATTCTTTGCAGGCGTCAATGTCAAATGTGAGGAAATGGCAAATGTATCCAAAGCAGGATTCTGCTTCAATCGAAATCCCTAACAAAACTAAAACAATCACATCAATACAGTTAATATAAATCATTAACCTTAAATGGAGACGGATAACATCTTACATAAGGTTCCCCGCAAACATCATTAACACTTTAAATCCAATTCATTGTACATGTAAATTAAATGCCGACCGAATACACAGGACTGTAGATATTTTCTCAGTGATAGAAATCAATGAGCAGCAGAACGAAATCGATAGTGATCAAGGCCAAAACCAGCGATGTTATCATAAAATACCGAATGTTTAGCATAAACTTGCAATAAAATGAAAACAACAAACACAGTGTTCCGTCTGAAAATTAGGATACCAAACACGGACCATTGATGTGCAGGCCGCACACGGATCAGGTTTGAAGTTTATTTGATTTATCAGACGACATCAATGCCGATAATGCAAGGGTTTCGTCTGCTAATGCTTTTACACAACAAACCTTATCGAGTTTTCACGCGTTTTTATTGCTTTAATTCTTAGGCAAATTTGCGGATTGCTTTCAGTTTGGGCTAATTCAATTTCAATAATACTCAATGAAAGATATCGACGTCATTCTTTCGCGCGACACACCGTCCAATGATGGTGAACGAATGTGCCAAATGATAAATCTCACAATGAACGACATAGTTATGGCCCGGACAAGCTGATTTATGGCCAATTTTTACCTTTGAACTCAAAGTGTGACCTTGACCTTGGAGATATCGACGTAATTCTTTCGCGCGACACACCGTCCAATGATGGTGAACAAATGTGCCAAATGATGTTAAAATCTCACAATTAACGACATAGTTATGGCCCGGACAAGCTCATTTATGGCCATTTTTGACCTTTGACCTCAAAGTGTGACCTTGACCTTGGAGATATTGACGTAATTCTTTCGCGCGACACACCGTCCAATGATGGTGAACATATGTGCCAAATGATTTCAAAATCCCTTGATGAACGACATAGTTATGGCCCGGACAAGCTCATTTATGGCCATTTTTGACCTTTGACCTCAAAGTGTGACCTTGACCTTGGAGATATTGACGTAATTCTTTCGCGCGACACACCGTCCAATGATGGTGAACATATGTGCCAAATGATTTCAAAATCCCTTGATGAACGACATAGTTATGGCCCGGACAAGCTCATTTATGGCCATTTTTGACCTTTGACCTCAAAGTGTGACCTTGACCTTGGAGATATTGACGTAATTCTTTCGCGCGACACACCGTCCAATGATGGTGAACATATGTGCCAAATGATTTCAAAATCCCTTGATGAACGACATAGTTATGGCCCGGACAAGCTCATTTATGGCCATTTTTGACCTTTGACCTCAAAGTGTGACCTTGACCTTGGAGATATTGACGTAATTCTTTCGCGCGACACACCGTCCAATGATGGTGAACATATGTGCCAAATGATTTCAAAATCCCTTGATGAACGACATAGTTATGGCCCGGACAAGCTCATTTATGGCCATTTTTGACCTTTGACCTCAAAGTGTGACCTTGACCTTGGAGATATTGACGTAATTCTTTCGCGCGACACACCGTCCAATGATGGTGAACATATGTGCCAAATGATTTCAAAATCCCTTGATGAACGACATAGTTATGGCCCGGACAAGCTCATTTATGGCCATTTTTGACCTTTGACCTCAAAGTGTGACCTTGACCTTGGAGATATTGACGTAATTCTTTCGCGCGACACACCGTCCAATGATGGTGAACATATGTGCCAAATGATTTCAAAATCCCTTGATGAACGACATAGTTATGGCCCGGACAAGCTCATTTATGGCCATTTTTGACCTTTGACCTCAAAGTGTGACCTTGACCTTGGAGATATTGACGTAATTCTTTCGCGCGACACACCGTCCAATGATGGTGAACATATGTGCCAAATGATTTCAAAATCCCTTGATGAACGACATAGTTATGGCCCGGACAAGCTCATTTATGGCCATTTTTGACCTTTGACCTCAAAGTGTGACCTTGACCTTGGAGATATTGACGTAATTCTTTCGCGCGACACACCGTCCAATGATGGTGAACATATGTGCCAAATGATTTCAAAATCCCTTGATGAACGACATAGTTATGGCCCGGACAAGCTCATTTATGGCCATTTTTGACCTTTGACCTCAAAGTGTGACCTTGACCTTGGAGATATTGACGTAATTCTTTCGCGCGACACACCGTCCAATGATGGTGAACATATGTGCCAAATGATTTCAAAATCCCTTGATGAACGACATAGTTATGGCCCGGACAAGCTCATTTATGGCCATTTTTGACCTTTGACCTCAAAGTGTGACCTTGACCTTGGAGATATTGACGTAATTCTTTCGCGCGACACACCGTCCAATGATGGTGAACATATGTGCCAAATGATTTCAAAATCCCTTGATGAACGACATAGTTATGGCCCGGACAAGCTCATTTATGGCCATTTTTGACCTTTGACCTCAAAGTGTGACCTTGACCTTGGAGATATTGACGTAATTCTTTCGCGCGACACACCGTCCAATGATGGTGAACATATGTGCCAAATGATTTCAAAATCCCTTGATGAACGACATAGTTATGGCCCGGACAAGCTCATTTATGGCCATTTTTGACCTTTGACCTCAAAGTGTGACCTTGACCTTGGAGATATTGACGTAATTCTTTCGCGCGACACACCGTCCAATGATGGTGAACATATGTGCCAAATGATTTCAAAATCCCTTGATGAACGACATAGTTATGGCCCGGACAAGCTCATTTATGGCCATTTTTGACCTTTGACCTCAAAGTGTGACCTTGACCTTGGAGATATTGACGTAATTCTTTCGCGCGACACACCGTCCAATGATGGTGAACATATGTGCCAAATGATTTCAAAATCCCTTGATGAACGACATAGTTATGGCCCGGACAAGCTCATTTATGGCCATTTTTGACCTTTGACCTCAAAGTGTGACCTTGACCTTGGAGATATTGACGTAATTCTTTCGCGCGACACACCGTCCAATGATGGTGAACATATGTGCCAAATGATTTCAAAATCCCTTGATGAACGACATAGTTATGGCCCGGACAAGCTCATTTATGGCCATTTTTGACCTTTGACCTCAAAGTGTGACCTTGACCTTGGAGATATTGACGTAATTCTTTCGCGCGACACACCGTCCAATGATGGTGAACATATGTGCCAAATGATTTCAAAATCCCTTGATGAACGACATAGTTATGGCCCGGACAAGCTCATTTATGGCCATTTTTGACCTTTGACCTCAAAGTGTGACCTTGACCTTGGAGATATTGACGTAATTCTTTCGCGCGACACACCGTCCAATGATGGTGAACATATGTGCCAAATGATTTCAAAATCCCTTGATGAACGACATAGTTATGGCCCGGACAAGCTCATTTATGGCNTCGGTGGAGAAATGAAGAAATTATAGTAAAAGGCAATTTTGGGTGGGTGTGGTCTATGTGGGCGGGGCGCCCCAGGGTTGGTAATGGGGCCATGCATAGTTGAGATTGACCGTATTGACATAAGAGATTTTCAGTATCAATTTGAAGTAAATCGGTGTAGAAATGAAGAAGTTAATATTAAATAACCTAAAAAAATGAGTGAAAATCTCTGACCCTGCCCCATCCCAATCCCCATAACTTTTGACCCAGGGGTTAGATCAAAATTCCAAATATTGCACGGTCACACATATGCTCATAGCTACCATGTGTTTAAGTTTCAAGGTTCTAGTGCTAATAGTGTAGGAGATAGTGGCCAGGACGGACGGACGAAAAGGCAATTTTGGGTGGGTGTGACCTATGTGGGCGGGTCCCTGGGGTGGTTAATGTGGACATGGTTGGTCGAGATAGACCGTGTTGTCATAAGAGATGTTCAGTATTAATTTGAAGTCAATTAGTGAATAAATGAAGAAGTTATGTTAAAACACGGTTTTACTATAGCCATATAAGGAAAACTGCCCCGCCCCCTGGCGGCCATGTTTTTCATCCAACCGGAACCATTTTCGAACTAGTCAAAGATATTTTTAGGGCACATGTTCTGACCAAGTTTCATGAATATTGGACAAAAAATGTGACTTCTAGAGTGTTAACAATGTTTTACTTTAGCCATATAAGAAAAACTGCCTTGCCCCCATAACTTTTGACCCAGGGGTCAGATCGAAATTCCAAATAGTGCACCGTCGCACATATGCTCATAGCTATCATGTGTGTAAGTTTCAAGGTTCTAGTGCTAATAGTGTAGGAGGAGATAGTGGCCAAGACGGACGGACAGACAGCGGAGATAACCACATTATACCCACGCTTCAAAAAAATCGTGGGGATAATAATTATATTTAGGCGTCTCCAAATCCGTTGTCTTTAAATCAATCTGATTTAAAAAAAAAAACACAATTAGAAATTGGGGTCAGAGGGATTAGTTTTGAAGTAAGGTCCCGCATCTAGACACGGGCACAAAGGGATCTTACATAACATCCGAGTTTTGGCCCTAAACTTGTGCTTTTTAGACGCCCTTTTTTTACAGCCACCCCGTTGAAGTGATTTGATTTGTCTGATTTATTCAACAGATCGGCCGAAAGAGATGCGACAAACAAATGAGCCGCGCTCTTGGAAAACGCGGCTTTATGCATGTGCTTTAAATGTCCGCCTAGACTTGATTTTCGCGGAGAAGGAACCTCCTGTGAACGAAAAATACTATAAAAGCGGAAAGTGTCGTCCCTGATTAGCCTATGCGGAGTGCAAGGCTAATCTGAGACGACACTTTAACCAAATGCATTAAGCCCCATCTTCACAGAGCGCGGCTCGGATGAAATTGAAGAGCGTTTTGATTTTTAACCACATTCTCTTGGGTCGAGGATAGGAAAACACTGAAGCTTTTGAAATCAACTTAATATTTATAAAACATAATAAAAGCGTCTCACTTTGCAATGAACCGTTTCGTAATGTTATTGAATGTGTGATATTGAATAGGTGATGCATTACGCGCTAATACATCTCTTTATAAGTTTGTGAACTCTATAATCATGTTTTTGAGCATTTTGTGTTCATCAAATCGAAGTGAATGCACGCATTTAAATAATTTATCATTCATAAATTACTTGCTAATATTTCATTTCAAAAACTGCATACCTGGCTTAAAATCCGAATTTATAAAAAGATGAAAAAGCAAATTGATTCATGTGGGGCTTTAGGAAAGACAACACGAGATGTGTTTGTCAGAAACACAATGCCCCCTACTTCGCCGCTTTGAAAAAAATAATCGAAACCTAAACGCAAAACCTTAACACAAAGTGTGACGGAATTTCGGACAGACGGACAGACGGACGGACAGACGGACAGTGCGATCACTATATGCCCACCTTCGGGGGCATAAAAATGAGTTGAAATGAAATGAATAAACCGAAAAAGCGAATCTGGATTGATCTAAGGCAATCAGAAACGAATGTTCATGTCCCGTTGCGAATTTAATGAACCTGTAGTGTATTAAAATATTTAAAAAAATCATGTTCGCGTTTTGATAACCGAAAATTGACGAAGCAAGAAGCATGCATTCATACGTTTTCAGTCCAAAGGTAGTTAAGGGTTAACATAGCTTGTGGTTTGAAATTTGCATGAGGCAAAAAGCAACAATAAACGCCGTTCGACTATGCCGATTTTAAGCTTGTATATAATGGTCGTTTAAAGATGAAACCAGCTGGAAACCCTGGATTTGCGCATTTTCTACTATCCATTCCTTTTCATAACCGCTATGAAAGTTTTTCATTATAGATTTTGTAAATTACTAAGCGGAAATGTTAAACTCCATAAACGGATGTGTCATGCGTAAGATGCAGCGTCATCCTCTAAGGTCAAGGTCACACCTACAGGGAACAGATCGAATGTGTAGTCTCTAGTTCATGATCACTCTATTGCTGTGTCATTACATGGTAGAATTCGAAAATAATTGGAAGAAATTGTCACCAAAATCAGAAATTATGACGCGCGAAGACCTGACATCGAAGGTCATGTTCCCATAAATAGGCATATTGATTTTTTTCCGGGCAGTTCACTACATTAAAGGGATGAAAGAAATTGGCGGAAATGTTAAACGATAGGATGATATATGTAAATTTCACTTTAAATTTGATTTAAATGTCCTACTGACTGTGTATGAAGGCATGCTCAGGCAGAGTTAATTGAAGGAACACTTATATAAATCAAAGTACTGAAAGTACTGGTGGGGCGAT
>VMBQ01011259.1:0-23341 GCA_007657795.1 Dreissena rostriformis | reverse complement strand
TAGATGTTTGTAGATATCAAATGCACGTTTTTAATTTTTCGTGTCACAAGTAATTCCATTTTAATGTCCCGCGACCATATCTATTCATACGACACAACAACACTAAACTGAAATACTTAAAACCCCGCATTGATAATTAAATACAGTCTAAGTACCATTTTCGCACTGAATATTTAAGCAACATTGTTGTAGGATTTGCAAAGATCGACAGTGTGTTGAGGAGCTGCTTTGATTGCAGAAATTTATTGTTGTTTTGTTTGTAGCAATACATACGAACAAGCCTCAGTTCGAAATATAAATATATGATTAATTTCGTTGCTTTGGGTGTCTGAATTATGTATAAAGGAATTGTTTATTATATTCTTAATCGTTTTTGTGAGATGAATGTTGATAAAATGTTGTTTTGGCTTAGATTTAGCCATGGGGTCATTATGATTTTCAGCTGTTTTTCATAAACTGCATTTGTATCTAAGACATACAATTGAACCATTACCTACCATACTATGATATGTCTCTTATATTGCACAATCCTCTTGTCGCCGTATATCAGCATTTATAAACGGATGTTGTGTGTTTAAACAAATTATTAAAAGCATTACAATCTATTGATGATCAATACGTGTTAATAGTTTATAGCATGTTACTAGTATTACATGATTTTGATGTCTATGCACAATAGCATACTTAGGTTAGATCTGGTACACATTTACTTAATACAACTTGGTTTTCGTGATGTATGGCTTTTTCAGGTGGTGGGATATGTGAATTATTTTTATATCGATTGCTCAACAACGAATTTCTGATATTTTTCTTAAAAATTAATCAACTGATTGAAAACGATCAACCAGGAAAAAAAGTGATTCTATTTATAGATGTTTTGTACTCCAGTGTTATTTTAATGTTGTATATTTTCCAAAATTAAGAATAGCATTAACCCCTCTCAGAGTATCTTTCAATAGACTACGAATCATGAAGATCGCAAACGCCTGAATAGTCTCTTTATCACAACAGAAAATGCTCAGGACGAATTTATTTTTTTAATTAAATGTAAACTTTTTCAAAAACTTTGTTTGAGAACAATATGTTAAAGAATGGGATTGCAACAACTTTTTGGAATATTCGAATAATACAAATTATTCAAATACTGTTCTGTTTTTTAAATACATGTAACTTTTGTAATAACCATTTTTATAAGTACAGTTTGTACAACTACAAACGCCTAATAATCATTTTTCAATTCCCATGGTTATCGACTTCATAGGAAAGATATCAACATTGTCACCTAACTCTACTGTTGCGCTGGAAATTGCTTGTTGTTTTTTGTTTATCCTATAGTGTCAATCACGGTCTATAATTAAGCATAAAATACACGCGGACTTGTGAGTATGCAATGCAAAACAAACTCTCGTGTTGCCTGGTTTTATCAGAGAATACTAACGAGTAAGAACAAAGCTTATTACAGTATTAATAGATATATATTCTTATCTGTTTGAACGTATATCTGTGTGTATATATGTTAACCGTATGCTACTGAATATGTGTAAACCCTTATAACGTTTTTATGCTACACCACGTGTTTTGACAATTTATTTTTATTTAAATAAACAGACACACTGGTATGAATTTCGAATTTAAGTTGCCCAAAAGTTTAATATCCAGTAAACTGATTTACATTTCTAGTTATGTTTCATTTTGGTAAAATTACTTCAGCATACACATGTACCAGAATAAAAAGCGCATTGACAACTATTGAAGCCTTATAACCACCATTTAATCTCTATGGTTATCGACGTCTCAGGAAAGATGTCAAACTCCACCCCTTACCTTATTGTTGTGTTGGAAACTGTTCGCTGTATTTTGTTTATCACATAGTGTCAATCACGGTCTTTTATCAAGCATATAATGCACGGCGGACATGTGATGATCAAACTGCAAAACAGACTCTTACGCAGCCGAGTTGATTATATTATATTAACGACTAAGAATACAGCTCTGGTCAATCGATTACAGTCTTTATAGAAGTATATATATTAATCGTTTGAACTTTAAATAGGATAAGGTGTATATATTTGATGTTTTTTTTAAATAATATAATAAACTGTACATACAGTGTATGTGTTGAACGAATTTCTCATTATAATTATGTTTATGTCAGATATGTTTAACAAAATGAAGTATTTGCATTAAGACGTCTAGATCTCGTCAACATTTTGTAACGTGTCGCTCGACCAAAGTTTGGTTTCAATTATTGCTGCAGACAATTGATATAAAATTGAAAACTAGCTAAAATATAATTGTCCACAAGCTACGTAGCTTAATGATTTGTTATTGATAACTGCATCGGTTTGGAACATTAAGTTACGTATAATCATGTGTTATTAAAGTCCAACCTCGAGCGCTGTAAACATCCATATAGAGTATATGTATAAGCTGTCACCTCGGGTCGGCACTTATTCGCTTATAGACCTCGAGATTCTCTACTGAAGCACGCGACTCCGGGTTTGGTTATGGATATTCCAGCGTTCATCGGATCATGTAGATAACAAAGAAACATAAAGCGATATGATCCCAATTTGATAGGACAAATACAATTATTTGCTCTGGATTGTATTTATTTTATTTTCATTGTCTGCATCTTGACCATACATGTAAACAATCCGTTGCTAGATTTGCAATAATGTGTAACGTAAATATGGTTTATTTAATAAGCGAATAACACGGACCCTACATGAAGAAAACAAATCACTTAACCTCTCCCATGTTCTTCATGTGTACCAAAAATTAACTTTCAGATGTAAAGACAAGACGAGACAACAGTTTATTTGTAAATAATTTCTAGAAACCAACGATATTGCATTTGTTGCGATTCGACCGATATTGAAGATAAATTTCACTTTATTTGTATTTGTCCGGCTTTTGGAAACATTAGAAAAAAATACATTAAAACATGTTATTATAAAAGACCATCTATGTATAAATATTTAAGTTAACTGCAAACGAGTAATAAAACAGAACTAATAAAAGTATGCCTTGATGTGAAAGAATCACTTGCAGTACGAACATCTATTCTAAATGCAAGAATACTTTAATTGTGTATCCTCTTTTTTCTTGTTTTTTTTTCTCACCTTTTTGTTGTTGTTCTTAATTTGTGATCACGTCACTTAATTTACTAAGTATATGATTTGTAAATATGTATAAACCTTTGTTCCTATCACAATTGACAAACTGTACTGTTTTCATTATGTGTTGTTGACGATGTACATTGTACAAGTCGAAATAATCTGTCTGTCTGTCTGTCTGTCTGTCTGTCTGTCTGTCTGTCTGTCTGTCTGTCTGTCTGTCTGTCTGTCTGTCTGTCTGTAAATAAAGGCCACTGGCCAACAATACAGAATTTATAAGTAAGAACATATTATTTTTGAGTTGTAATACATCAATTTTTAACATCAATTTTGATCTTTCTTTTTCATCGTGGCTATGCTTTTAAGTTTTCTTTCATCAGAAATATGCATAAGTTTGCAAAAAATGTTGGAAATGTGTTCACCATTGTACCATGAAAAGATATACATTTGCCTTTCTTGGTTAAATTTTGGACATTTAAAAAATACATTAAACTCATCTCCAATACATATATTTTTAAAATAAAATGAACGATATGTACATATTCGGTTATCTCTTGAAATTTCTAAATGTCGGCCAGTCTCAATGGCAAATTTATGACTTGAACAACGGAATCTAGCAACTGACTTTCGAACATAAAATGGTATATCGATAAACAAATATTTGTCTGGGTTTAACATAGATTTGAACTGTTTGTAGGTATAACATCCCTAGAGTTTCAAGCCAGTTCTGTGTTTTACAATCAATCAGTCTTTTTTTTTAAATGACATTAAAACAATTCCACAATTCCTATCTCTTTACTTATCCAAACAAAACCAAATCCATAACGGTACAAATATTTTTTCACAGATGTCACCTAATTAGTTCTTCCGATTTCGTCATGCCGCTTTAACATAATATAACAATTTCTAGGATATCGATCCTCTGTCATACTAATCAATTTACACCAATATTGAACGCATTTTAGATGATGTTCTATACAAAGGGGTAATCTATCTCATTCTCCTAGTACAATGCTATCATTTACATATTTATTTCAATCAAGCAAATATTTACAAGAGTCGATTTGTACTTTTTCAAGAATGTCTGAGAATTCTATTCCATATATCTCGGAGCCATATGTAAGTATAGGTTTGACCATTGAATCAAACAATTTAAAATATTCCGTACTCGAAAAATATCCAAAGTTTCTTTGGAAGGATTTAATAGCAACAATAGATTTTCGGGCTTGAGCTGCACGTTTTGCTTTCGCTTTCCTCCATGATAGTTTAGGCGTAAAAGAAGACCCGTATATTTATATACAGATGTGACATTTACCAGATAATTTTTAAAGACCCAATGTTCGTATAATCTTAGCGGACCACCGTTTCTAAAGACAATAATTTCCGTCTTCCGTCGATTAATTGTCATACCAGTACGGTCAGAAAATTCGGATATAGAGTTCAATTGTGCTTATAGCTCGATCGAAGTATCAGCGAAGCTCGCAACATCATCGGCAAAAAGAATGCAAATTATGTCTGAAATATCTTCGGCGATAAAAAATACCCCTATGAACTTGAGTTTTTAGGTAGGTGGAAAACTCGTTTATGTACAAATTAAAAATTATTGTACTGATTACGTCCCCTTGCCCAGTGCCGATGTTACAATTAAAGTTTTGCATTACGTTATTATCATTTACCCGTACACATCCGCGTAGATTTGAATACATGGATTTTAAAACGTGAAAAAGTTTCTTTTTGACACCTTTTTTACACACAGTTGTAAATAGATTATGAAGAGTCAAACTATCAAATGCTTGTTTGAAGTTCACGTATAGAACATAGAACCTGCATGTACCACCAGGTTTACACGTATATTTTTTAACCATGCTTTGAAGAGTAAATAAGTTGTCAATGATTGAATATCCTTTGCGAAAACCGGCGTGTGCCTCTGATATTTTATTATTTAAATCTGCCCATTTGCATAACTGCTGTATACAGTATTTGATAACATTGTATACATTACATTAAAGTTAGTATGCACAATTTGTATATGTGTTAAATTGTTATATATTGATAAAAAATATGTTACAATAACACAAAATAGGCAAGAAAAATTATACATTATAGACGAATTTCATAAACTGCAGCAAAGACAAATTAGCGCCCCGAGCCGATTGTGACGAAGATATTTCGTACATATTTTCCCACAATAACCGAAGCATTCGTCTTTTTATTAGGATCGGAGTTAGTTTTCATGTGTCGTATAATAGATATCGTTGCAGGAAATTAAAATGAGCCGTAAAACTAAATTTAGATTAATATCGTACACGCATGATATACATACTGGCGAATTCTACTGTACAGACATTTTCGATTTCAGAATATCTGGCTTATTTCGCATTTTTCGACACATGTTCTTCTTAACTTTTATTTTAACTTATATTGAAATATTATAATAAGTTTTTTTTACACATTTTATATAAATTCATAAATATTTGACAAAATCGTGCATACTCACTTTAAATTTATATTTGCTAGGTTTAAGAAATTTCCAACTTATAATACCAAATATTTTTACATGTGGATTTCTAATTGTAAAACGGAGTTTTCTTCCTACATAAAACATGAAAGCGGGACTGTACGATTTTTATATGCGTTAAATTTTAATATATTGATAAAATTATGTTACGATGAAACAAAATAGGCAATACAAATTATACATTGAAGACGAATTTCATAAAATGCAGCAAAGACAAGCTAGCGCTGGTTAAAGCCGATGCCGACACTTTTACTCGTATTTGTAAGGAAACAAAATTGTGTCTTTGTGTCGTATATACGAATCTGCACTACAACTAAATTTAGATTCACATTGTACATGCATTATATATATGCTGGCGAATTCGGCTGAAAGCCATTTTCAATTTCAGATTTAAATATCTGGCTTATTTCGCACTTTTCGACACATGTTCTCCTTAACTTTTATTTTAATTTATATTGAAATATATGTATACTAATTTTTAACACATTTTATAAAAATTCATTTTTATTTGACAAAATCGTACAGTCCCGCTTTAACCTTCCTGCATCACTTCTGAAAACGAGGCTGTAATTGTCCAAGATGTCTCCAGAATGGAACACGTCTGTCCGCGACGGCCCGTTTTCCTCCTACCAGTTCACAACCGTGCTTCTAGCACGAGTACTCAGGTGCTCCGTTATTGGCGATCACTGCAAAACTGAAGATACCAGACGAGACTAACAATGTTATTGAAGATGACGAGCAGCCGAATGGCGGGTCCATTAAAAACTACGATTACAAGGCACATAACTAGCTTCAAGCTTATCACCTGAAAAAAAACTCCAACCAAAACGTCGGTCGTTTCATTTGCGACTATCCTATATTGTTAAACAAAATCGCTGAAAGCTAAGTTTTAAGTACCGATTCTCTGTGAATTATTTATATGGGGTAAGAATCTTTGAAGATTATTATGTTTTGCGGTTACATATGTTTTCGGCCAACAGACCTACGCCATCTTGAGATGCTACTTACTGTTCACAATAATTATTATTGTTAAATTTGATCTTTTTTTATTCTGCAGATGAATTTTGGAAAAGATTGTTTGAAGAAGATTTGTATCGAGTGCATCGGAATTCGGTCGTATGGCTTTCTCCTCTAGAAGATTTTTTAGTAGTATTACGCAGGATATTGCAAGATACAGAAGACACCCGGTTGCAGGAACGACTTTGGGTCTTTTCAATACAACTTTGTAGTGCTAGGTTTGAAGCATACACTGACTCACGTTTACGTCTCATGCGATCGACACGTAAGCAAGTTACGGTCAAGAAGGGTTCAAACGCCAGTTCGTTAAAACTAGACCATGGGTCAACTCCATTGGCTAAGTGCGAGTCTTTGCATGCCTTCTACCAAGTTTATATCTTCCCCATGGTTTGTTACGGAGGTTCAATTGCGGCAATGGCAATTTTCATCTTCTTTATATTTGAGTCTCGATCTGTGAAAAGGGGGGGGGTAATGCATGTGCGTAAAGTGTCGTCCTAGATTAGCCTGTGCGGTCCGCACAGGCTAACCAGGGGCGACACTTTCCACCTGAACTGGAATTTTGCTAAGAAGATACGTTCTTTAAACAAAAACTATAGTACACACGGAAAGTGTCGTCTTTGATTAGCCTGTGCGGACTGCACAGTCTTATCTGGGACGATACTTTACGCACATGCATTAAACCCCCTTTTCACAGAGCGAGACTAATTCATTGTTGGGCTATGCGCATTGTCCTTCGTTTTATAGGCCAGTAGCCTAATATAAAGGCGCTTTATAATAAAATTAAAACTGGTTTCCGTTTGAAATTATCCGTTATAAGATTAAGCATACGCAGATTTGGTTTAATTTAGAAAAATGACTTGACATCGCATCTTTTTGATTGGTTGACTTGGTTATCCTTATTCATGTGACATTAACTGTAGGAAAATGACGAGACAACAAACATTTATTTTTTTAACATCCCGTGTGTGTGTGTTTTTTTTTTGCTCTTTAGATTTTCAAACTTTCGTCTACCGAACTCATGAATCGGGTACAATTCTTTTGTACAGTTGTCCATTACGTCATTTTTTCACGGTCACACTTATGTGCCCATGGTCCATATTAGTGATTGTTTAAACTCCCATTTGCTTGCGTAAAGAGTTTCCATATTACTTTGCTTTAATATATTAGCGCATATTGAAATAGAAGCAGAAGTTTGATTCAATTATTCGTATAATCCATGATCATGGTGAAAAGATATGATTGATTTTTGGTGTTTTTTCCCTACTCAAAAGAATGTAAATACAATATTTGATTTCATACCTTTTACGTCAAAAAAGTTTTTGCCATAAAACAACCCATTAATCACTTTCACCTCGACTACCTTTATTGCATTTGACACAGTTATCTTGTTTAAAAAGTACATCATGTTTAGTGAAACGTGTCAAATGAGCAACGTCAATGGGGCGAATATCACGGCTAACATAGTTTAACTTGTGTCTTAATACAAACGTTTGTATAAAAAAAACCTGTTATCAATGTTTAATAAAAAAAAAGGCGCTGAAACCGGATCAAACTAATACCAGAAAAACAGGATTTAGGGATACAGTATGAAGGCATGTCCACAAATACTTTTTATGAATTTGTTTTATATTTCTATAATTAATTGCTCGTTTCATTTGGAGCCTACTGGTGCCCATTTCGTAGACGGTAACTTATTTGACTTATTTTTCCAAATGCCTTTGTAGATCAGAAGCTTCATGAAGTTTTAACCAGTGTCGGAGTTTCGGACTATTTTGTCGTTTTGTTACAAACTCAAGATTGTCCAAAACCACTCAAATACTTTTACAAATGTAGAACTTTAGTCAACTGAAATAGTTTGGGCCTGAAACCCAGCAACGTACTTGAGAGGTACTGGCTTAATATAGCTCTTCATATTAAAAATATTTGAGACGCGCTCTGAGAAAAGTGTGTTTAATGCATGTGCGTAAAGTGTCGTCCCAGACTAGCTTGTGCAGTTCGTACAGGCTAATCACGGACGACACTTTCCGTTTTTATGCGATTTTTCATTAAAATAAAGTCTCATCTTATCGAAAATCAAGTCAAGGCGGAAAGTGTCGTCCCTGATTAGCATGTGCGAACTGCACAAGCTAGTCTGGGACGACACTTCACGCACATGCATTAAACCCCGTTTTCACAGAGCGAGGCTCATTTATATACAGTTTAAAGTTTACACATTATTTGGGGTCAATACACTTATGCGACTTATAAGGAATCGTTGACGCATATTTGAATTAAGATCAAATAATCAGATGACTTGAAATAAAGAGCAATATTAATGTGGGAAATAGTACTATGGAACTAGAAATATGTAATAAGAGCCATGCGAAATCATCAGTTTACATCTAGATGATTCAAGTGGTTATCCTTCTGATCTCGGGTTCGAATCACATTGTTAGAACTTCTTGATATTATGAACAGAACAGAAAGTGTATTCATATAACTTCCAGTTCATCGTTATACATACAACATTGACAATATATAAACAATAAACACATGCATAGTAATGCAAATGTTACCAAAATGATACTTAACAATGTGTGAAAAGTATACAAAGGCCATTATATTACTCAACATTTGCATTCAATGCCTCAGTTCCCGTTTTCAAAGCATTTTTACAATACATCGCGAGTTTAGTTAGAATTTTAGTGTAAGTCTTTGTATGAGTATAAATTTATTATAGTGTTTGTCTTTGTATAAGTATAAATGTATGCATACTAGGTCGGTTATAATAGAATTTGTCGATGCGTGTATGGTTATTAATCCTGAAAGGTAAAACCTAATGCATAAATACTGCACATTTAAGAAATTGGATAGCATGCTAGTGCATTTAATATTTGAATAAGACCAATTAACCTGGATTGTTCTGGGCTTATTTCTTACAATGTCTGAAAATGTGCAATCTTAATAAAACAAAAATATAGCATTTTAAAGTAACATTAATACTCAAAAATCAACGGACATTTCGTAAAGTATTTCGTAAAATAAAGTTACCCAATAAAAAATCAATGTTCCTTATAGCAAAAGCCAAAATTTCAAAACGAGATGTTTTCTGGTAACAAGGATGTTTGCAGATATAAAATGCTCGTTTTTAATTGTTCGCGTACCCAATTAATTCCATTTTATAACCCCGCGACTATATCTATTCACACGACATATGAAAACTAACATGGTACCATTTTAGTGTTTATGTGTTTTTACTTTCCGAAATTTCCGTTGATTTTTGAGTATTAATGTTACTTTAAATGCTTAATGCATGCAAGAATAATGTCGATTTTGGCGAATTCCCTTAGATCTTACTTTACACTATATGCAAATCACGTAATAATGAAAGTGAATAGTAAAATAAGTGGGTCATATCTCGTTGAGGGTGTATTCAATTCATAACATTTACTGTAGGGAATTGACGAGAGACGATAGTATTTCGTTTTTGAACAAACCGTGTGCTGTTTTGATTTTCAAACTTTCGTCTACCGACTTCATGAATCGGATACAAATTATTTTGTACAAATGGCTCTTACGTTATGTTTCACTGTCACACGTATGTGTCCATTCTCCATATTAGTGATTGTTTAAACTCCAATTTGATTGCGTAAAGAGTTTTAAAATGGTACCATGGTCGTGTTTATGTGTCGTATGAATAGATAGAGGTGCGGGAAATTAAAATTGAATTGATTGTGTCACAAAACATAAAAACGTGCATTTTACATCTACAAACATCTATGTTATCAGACCACATCTGGCGTTGAAATTTCGGAAATTGCTATATGGAACACAGATTTTTTTTATTGTTTAACTTTATTTAAAGAAATATTGTACGAAATTTTCGTTGATTTTGAGTAGTCATGGGTCTTTAATTGTTAAACTTTTTTTTCCAAAATATTGTGCGAAATGTTCGTTGATTTTGAGTAGTAATGGGGCTTTAAATCAATATTTACTAGAACACATCTAGCGTTGACGTTTTGGTTATTGCTTTAAGGAACACCGATTGTTTATGTGTTAACTTTATTTTACGAAATATTACAAAAAAATCCGTTGATTTTCCGTTGATTTTGAGCGTTATATGGGGCTTTAAATCTATGTTATCAGTCCTCATCTGTCGTTGAAATTTTGCCAATTGCTATAAGGAACACTGATTTTTATGGTTTAACTTTATTTTACGAAGTATTCGTTGATGGTTGGCAAAAATGTGATCACTTAGTTTTTACATTGTGTTCGAATGTATTTATCTTAACGCCATAAAAATTTGTGTTAGATATTATACAGACGTCGTATGCAGCTATGTAAGGCGTTGACAGCTCTGTTAGACTGCATTTAAGATTTAAGGTGAACCAATCGCGAGTAAAAATCAACATTATTTGCAAAGCTTAAACAATGTTCTGTTTTCTGAACTCTTCATTATATATAAGGTACAGTATGGTAAATGAACAAAACTATAAGTAGACTTATCAACTATGCAAGAACTAAATTAAATAAAGCTTAATTGAAACATAATGTTATGGATGGTACGTATCCTAATTCGGCAACTTGAAACGAATGTAGGTATCATTTTAAGTCCCCAATATTTAATGCTAAATGACATCAACATTAAATACCTAAAAGCTATTTAAATACAAACTGCAGTTAATTTGATACTCAATTCAAGTGCTTTCGTTCCAAAGAATTATTTTATGTGTATTTTACTCATTTCATATTTCAAATATAGAATCTATTTTTGCAAAACGCAGTGTTGCAAAAGGCACACTTGTATTGCTTAAAACTTTATACAGCCGGGATGCGATAATAAAGTTCGTGAAATTATGTGAAAAAACAAAGCATCGCTGCAAACAACGTGCACTACAATTGCATGAAACTGTATTTACCCGGGATTCGATAATAAATCCTGTGACAACATATATTAACAATGATGGGTTCGTTTCGTTTTATTGCTACGTTGTACCATACTTCGGTCCATGTGAATTACCGTGACGCAAATGTAGATTTACCAAAATAGTTTGAAACTAAATAACACTAAAATGGTACCATGTTAGTATTCATGTGTCGTATGAATAGATATCAGTGCGGGAAAATTAAAATGGAATTAATTGTGTCACAAAAAATAAAAACGTACCTAACGTATCTACAACCATCTATGTTACCAGACCACATCTGGCGTTGAAATTTCGGCGATTGCTAAATCGAACACTGATTTTTAAATTTTAACTTTATTTTACGAAATATTGTACGAAATTGTCTTTGATTTTGAGTAGTAGTGGGGCTTTAATGTGGCTTTAAAGCACTTCAACTTTATCGATGTTGCGTACAATTAAGTTACGTTAAATTCGAATTTACGCCATTCACTTTCTTCGTAAAGATCACATGTCTGTCCATACGCGTGTATGCAAATAGAGAATAAACCGAGTGTCAACGTTATCCAGGTTGAAAATACATTCGAAACGAACAAAACGAATACGAGAAAGCAAATTTTATGGGATACACTATGAAGGTATGTCCACGAATATTTCAAATTTCTTACGGGCAGTGTTTTTGACGCGTGATTATATGGATTGTTTGTTTTAAGGGGCATTTATACACATTTCGTAGATGGTCAATGGTTTAAGGTTATTATTGTGTAAATGCCTTTGTGTTTAAGAAAACCTTTCATGAAATTTGAGCAATAAGATGTTCCAAATGTGTTTTGGTTTCTTAAAACACACGTGTATTCAAGAACCACAACAGACGTTTAGAACATTAGCAAATTAAAATATTTGGTTTCATATGTCTGAAACAAATACACTTGGAGACTTTTCTAACGCAACACTTTTCAAACTTGAATATCTCAGTTATGTGTTAAGATTTGTATTTAAAATTGCACATGTGATCATTTGAATATATTCCGTGCTAGTTCACGATAAAATCATTCGTCCGTGGCGATCAGACGATTTTGCACGTAATGTAGGTGTTGTTTCATCTTTTTGCACGTGAAAATGGGAAAACACGAGACAATTCTGATTTTATTTCAAGTTCATTATTTTAGGTGGGTTCTTGAACCAGGACAACATAACATTAATAAAAACAAAAACTATAGCTCGTATGAATATTCAGGAGCGCTATTTGCATTTTGCAGGCTACCAGCCTCACTTGCTTAAGCGTCCGATCGTCGTGGATGAATAATTTTATCGTAAGCTTGCATATAATATAGTAAAAAAATCAGATGTACAATTTTAAATAAAAATATTTACTAATAACTGAGATATTTAAGTTTGAAAAGTGTTGCGTTAGAAAAGTAACAAAGTGAAGTAAAACACGTTATAGTTCCAATTGAATTTCAATTTCATCATTCTAGGTGGGTTTTTACACAAGGAAATCATAACATTAATTATAACACAATAAGGCTCATATGACTATTCAGGAGCTCAATTGGCATGTTGCAAACCGGTCAGTCGTGTAAGTTTATTCGTTTTACTTTTCACATTTTTATTATTTTATGTTGTGCGATTTTGCAAATTTGACTTTTGCAGTGATATTTTTTATTGTTTAAGTTTGCTATGAATTTTAAATGTTTATGAATTTCATTTAAATTTATATGGAGTATTAGATATGTGTTGAATTATTATGAGATATTTAAGTTTGAATAGTGTTGCGTTAGAAAAGTAACAAAGTGTAGTAAAACACGTTATAATTAAAATTGAATTTCAATTTCATCATTGTAGGTGGGTTTCTACACAAGGAAATCATAACATTAATTATAACACAATATGGCTCATATGGCTATTCAGGAGCTCAATTGGCATGTTGCAAACCGGTCAGTCGTGTAAGTTTATGCGTTTTACTTTTCACATTTTTATTATTTTATGTTGTGCGAATTTGCAAATTTGACTTTTGCAGTGATATTTTGAATTGTTTAAGTTTGCCATTAATTTTAAATGTTGATGAATTTCATTTAAATTTACATGGAGTATTAGATATGTGTTGAATTATTCTGAGTCCAAATTTAAACAAAATCCGTTCAAAAATAAGGGAGCTATATTGATTTGAATACGTGTTGCGTTAGAAAAGTCTCCAAGTGTACAATTTCTTGCAACATTGTACCTTAGTATTTCATTTTGAAAATACATTACCTTTTAATAATTAACATACACCCACGAAATAAAGAAATGTATTCCAAAATCGATTAAAAAATATTCATAGTGGTTTAGACAATTATTTGAGAAAAATAACTCAAATGGAAATGTGTGTACATATATAAAATCGTCGTTAATGATTAATTTGCACGGTACGCTATCAATTTACCCAAATTCGCTTTAGAATTTTGGTTAAATCTCATGCATTTTTCTTATGTACATTTCCGATTCCTCATTTAAATAAATTTCATCTTATTGAATCGGTTTGTTGGATAATGTGCATATATATGTATGCTTTCTTCATGTTTTTGTTCGAATCATATCCGCATTGCAAAAAATATGATTCAGTAAAAACCCTCTAAACATGTCTGATTGCTGTCTCAAATCTTAAACATGGTCATATTATATCCAATATGTAGGTTAATTTGTTTGTATATTGGTATATAAAATTGTAAAATAATCGGTATTTGAAAATGTTTTTATGTTTGATTTTCGTACCAGAATAAAAGTAAATTTTTTAGACCTCAATATTTTTTCTAATATTAATACAGCTGCATAAGGGAAAGCTATATGCCAATACTTTTCATAAGAACATAAGTTCTTTTAGCATACATTCCCCACCAACCATAATGTTATTATGTTATAGACATTACGTTTTCCTTTTCACAAAAACATAATTTATACTAAATACTGTATGTCCTATTTGTTTTTGCAGCAGAGCATGGTTTTTGTGTATATTTTGTGTGGTGCAGACATGTTTTTTGTGTTCCTTTCTTTTTTTTCCTTGTTTAAAATTCCTGATAACATGATTTTAGCTCTTTCATAAGTGTATTGTTAAAGCGGGACTGTACGATTTTGTCAAATATTTATGATTTTTTTAAATGTGTTAAAAATTAGTATACATATATTTCAATATGAATTAAAATAAAAGTTAAGAAGAACATGTGTCGAAAAATGCGAAATAAGCCAGATATTTAAATCTGAAAGCTTAAATGGCTGGAAGCCAAATAAGCCAGCATATCTATAATACATGTACAATGTGAATCTAAATTTAGTTTTAGTGCAGATTCGTTCATACGACACAAAGACACAATTTTGTTTCCTTACAAATACGAGTAAAAGTGTCGGCATCGGGTTTAACCAGCGCTAACTTGTCTTTGCTGCATTTTTATGAAATTCGTCTTCAAAGTATAATTTGTATTGCCTATTTTGAGTCATCGTAACATAATTTAATCAATATATTAAAATTTGACACATGTAAAAATCGTACAGTCCCGCTTCAAGACCTTGATACTTCCAATGTTTATTCACATGTTTGTCTCTTTGCCACAACCCGGAGCGGCTATTTGTAAGGTTTTAAATGATAAACTATTCAAATTTGTGTGGGCCTTCAACAATCAAAGCAAAAGTCATAACAAAAGATTTTGATGAAGGGGGACTCAAAATGGTGGACATAAATGCATTTATAAAAAGTTTCAAATTATCATCGATAAGAAAAGTTATTCAAGGCAAGAACAAATTTACATCCTTGTCTAGAAAGTTAATAGATTTTACATCTCATGCCAAACAAAATGGAATGAATATTTGCAAATTATTCCATACAATGGAAAAATGTCCACGGACAAGTGTTTCAAAACGTCTAAAAAAATAGTTTATGAATGGATAAAAACATTTAAACAGGAAAACAAAACCTTGACATTATATTCTCGGGATCACGACATGTTCGGTTTAGAGGATAGTCCTGTACTGTATTGGGGAGATTTTTGTACAACTGAACAGTTGAAAATATAGCGAAATGAACGCGAATAGGAATATTAATCCGGTTTGTAGACGATTCCGTTTTATAGAGTATCCGGTTCAGATGGTTTCCATTTTATAAAGAAATAAACAACGCATGAACAGATAATGTGAACAAGAGATCATCATACAACCTTTTTTACGATTACAAGGCAACCCGAAAGAACATTTGACAATACGAAGTTTGAAACGTCCTTTGATCTGGGGGAAGTGTTAGCTACAGTCTTACGTTACTGCAGCGTCACACTTGTCTCACATTGTTTATAATTTAAGTAATAGAGTTTATACTGTCAAAACATTCCAACACCTTGTTACCGTCCGCTTGAATTTTAGTTAAGGCAAGTGACCAATGTGCTTTTTATAGAGATGTAAACAGATCTTAGCAGTCATTTATATTTGTAACACAGTTCTGTCCAGTTTACTTTATATTTCTTTATTCAGACGATCTTAGCCTTCGTGATATTGGTAAGCAGCCTGTGTGTTCAGGGATTGCTCTCGCAGAATGTTACACCACAGAAGCCCTCAACTGACGAACTTTCTTGTAAAGTAGAACTCGAAAAGTACTCCGGAATCTCCAAGTAATACATGTACTTTTGTTTAAAATAATATCCTGTTAGTGTATAAATGTATTTGAACTTCCCAACTAAAACCCATTACTCGTGTGTGTACTTCTGATGCTCTAGTAATATTAATATTAGTTATTTTATTAAATGTTTCATGAGATATTTGGTAGATGTAATGTTGAAAAGGGTTTCATTTAAATAGTGGTTTACCCCATTATACTTTTTCTTTGTATAGCATTCAGCCGTCAATTCCAAAGAGTCATGCCGCCCTTCTTTTACTCTTGGGATTCGCCGGATTCTCACTTCTTATCGCCGGCGCATACAAAGCATCCCGAAAGTACGTTTTTCATGACGACGGGAATTTTGACAATGTCTTCGACGCCGGGGGACGCGTGGGCCTAAGTCTAACCGCGGTCACTGTGACGTCACAAATGTTATGGCCAGCGACTTTCTTGCAATGCTCAACGTTGACTAGCAAGGCAAGGTATGGACAAGTCGGCATACATATTGGAATGCATACATGCATATCGTTACAATTGTTCTCACAAGATAAATGTCCTTAAATTAGCATCAAGACAATTCTTATATGTATTATTTTAGTTGGTCTAGTGACTTTATAATGGTAATGCAAATAATGTACACGAAAGCAAGATTAAATGTTAAGAAAATGTAACTATTCGCACCGCGTCAACGTTTTTTTTTCTAGACTGGTATCGGTGTCAGCTTGTGGACATCCATTGGCATTGTTGTCAACATCCTTCTGTTTCCATTGTTGTCGCTTTACTTGAAATCCCGTGCTCCAGGAGCAAAAACGTACCCCAGGTATGTCGAGATTTTATCTTTCAACTGGCTATTAATATGAATAAACCTCATTCTCTTATTGAGCTAAACCAGGTTCAAGATATTTTTTGATTACCCTAATTACTAACCGTAATATTTCTCTCAGTCACTTTGTCGCGAAGACACATTTGACAATGACATTTTAATGACTACTCTAGACCAACTATACTCTTATGAACAGATGGCAACTTTTGAGTATTTTTGGTACATTACTTGGTTAATTATTGGATTTATATTCTTTCAGATTGCGTACGCAAGATTCGGAATGCCAGCCCACATTATGTTCTGCCTTGTTGCGCTTTTCTCTAGTCTTATTACGACAACAAGTGTGCTTCTCGCCGGCAAATCCACATTAAAGGTTCTTGTAAAAGACACAAACAACGAGTTTATATTCCTGGTGTTAGCAGTACTATTTGGATCATACTGCATGATCGGCGGTCTAGGAACAACGTTCTATATATCGTACATCAACACAGCTCTGACCTTTATATCATTGTCGGTGTATATCTTGTACTCAGTGTATTATCCACGAGATGAAAAGACGTCATTTGCATCAATTGATACTTTTTACAACGCGTCAGTTTGTGTCAAGGGACCTGACGGTAACTATGGAAACTCATTAGCAACGTTCCGGTCAGAATCTGGAATCGTCGTGGGAGTTGTTATGCTCATCATGGCAACGTCGATAGGTTTCACTGACCAAGCAAACTGGCAGAGCCGAATTGCAGCCAAACCTTCTCAAGGCGTTGTAGGCTTCTTTGTAGCCGCGTACATCTGGTTTATCGTGCAACCAGTCCTGGCAGTCACAACAACCATGACCTACTTTTCACTGAGTCTACCGAATTCGACCCATATACTATCCTCGCAAGAAATTGACAGTGGTATTTAAAGTGACATTTTGAGTTGACTTTGTATGATCTGATTGTAAAAAGTGCTAAACATATTAATAACTTTAAAAAAATGTGTATCTCTAATTTACTTTATTTGTTTATTTATATGTTTGTGTTTTACTTAAAAGGTTATATTACGCCGTACGTGATGAGTTTTCTGATGGGGGACACCGGTGCATATCTTTTATTGACCATGGTGATGATGGCTCTTATGTCTACTGGATCTGGGGAAGTAATGGCAATATCGTCCATCATAGTTTACGATATCTACAAGACATACCTTAATCCCTTCAGGTAAAAATATTCGTGCACTTGTGAATATCCGTTTGTGATGTTGTGCACTTTCAAAACACTCTGAAAGCATGTTAAACAGTTTACAATGTTGAATCGTATACATTAAACATATTTTGTGGTATTAACCATCTGTTATTATTATTTATGTAGTCACAAATTGCATTGCGTTTTCACACATGTCAAAATTTTGCAAATAATGAACATAAATGCACGTTCAATATTTTACATATTGACTTGAATAATCTATACAATTTACAGTGGTAAATCTAAAAAGTATAATTGTGTATGACATTTTACATTGGCAAGTAGACAGCTAAATTCCCCATCATGCTGTTTGCTTTGTGGTAAAGAGAAGCAGCTAATGGAAACAATAAAGAGTGATTCATCGATGCTGTGTACGTGCACATCAGTTATTGAATGCATAGCATGCAAAAAAGACGTAGCAGCTCGCGAAAAACACGGAGTAGAAAAAGTCACGTACACATGTTCGATACATGGCGAATACAGAAAATATGAGGATGGACTAATGAGATACAAGGTAAGATCCTGTGCATGGCATCATCAACAGTAACAGGAGAAAAAAAGACCAACGAAACATTAGAAATATGATAAACAAAATTAAATCCTATTCAGTCCATTACATCGTTTATACAATAATCGGCATTACATTGTTAATAAATGTTCCGTTAATTAAATGTTTTCATATAAAAAAGTTAAACTCCGTGTGTATCAACTGATCATTCATATCATCACTATAAGGTCAAATATTTAGGGAAAGTGACCAATGGCGATATATGTAAAAACAAAGACAAAACTCACTGTGTGTAACCGTATTCGTAAACATCATTATGTTGACCGTAAACATCATATAGGTTTGCATGCCTTTTGAATTGCTTCCAGTCTTGGTGTATGGTGTGGGTCGTCATTTTAATCGTACCGTACGGTCTTCTAGTATCCGAAACCAACATAAACGTCAACTGGGCGACGTTGTGTCTACCGGTGTTGACGTGCCCATTTTTAGTACCTCTGTTGTCAATGATATCTTGGTCGAGAACAACTGCCAAAGGCGTCATTTCTGGTTAGTAATGTGATGTATGTAATAACGTTTGTAACTGAATACTAGAATACCATGAACAAAATATCCACTATTTTAACATGTCTTTTTTATCTTTTACATGTATCTAGCTTATTATTTGAACCATTTTAGGTTGCGTTACTGGCCTGGGGGCATCTATTGCTGGAATGATGATTATGGGGTCTTCTTACGAAGGCGGACTTGTCGATTTCTATGTGAACACCGCACAGGATTACAGTCTTTTGGCTTCCATGATAGCCGGTTTAGTCGTAAGCGCGATTGCCACAATAGGCGTATCACTTTGTACCAACAAAATTAGGTCAGAAGAAGACAGCGACTTGGAATGGGCTAAAACGATAAACATTGACAACCCTTTGAGTCCTTTCCGTTTGGTCTACGAGGAAGAACTTGCTAAAATTGATGCCAATTCTATAATAACAGCTAGGGTGATGGATAAAGTATTCAGAAAGGCTCGTTTTTTCGCAGTGCTGGGCGGGGTACTTAGTCTCGTCATATTCCTCGTGATACTTCCGGCAGTTGCGCTTAGTTTTGATGTCCTTTCATTAAGTCAGTTTTCATCATGGCTTAAGACGTACCAGATATACTGCTTCGTTTGCACATTTGCTGTAGTTGTTTTTCCTCCGTTTGAAGAAGGCTACCGAATATGGAAAAGGTATCAGAAAAATAAAGCGAAGGCATCAAACAAGAAGAAGCAAATGGCCTATAATTCAGAGAATACGAATGAAATAAACACTAATTTACATGTCGAAAATTATCGGTTTTGATTAGTTTTCAAACGTATGATTATGATGACGACAACGTCGACGATGATGATGATGATAATGGAATGTGTACGAAAATATAAAACCTATTGTGAAATCAATATAAAGCTTGCATCTGCCACATTTCTTGGATATATGTTTCTGAAAAATAATGATGAGAAGAAGATGAAATTTTGTCACGCGCGTGCAAGGGTATTTTCGAAAACATAGACACCAAGCTATTTTTGTTTAAAGTAACATTAATATTCAAAAATCAACGGAAATTTCGTAAAGTATTTCGTAAAATAAAGTTACCCAATACAAAATCAATGTTCCTTATAGCAAAAGCCAAAATTTCAAAACGAGATGTTTTCTGGTAACATAGATGTTTGTAGATATCAAATGCACGTTTTTAATTTTTCGTGTCACAAGTAATTCCATTTTAATGTCCCGCGACCATATCTATTCATACGACACAACAACACTAAACTGAAATACTTAAAACCCCGCATTGATAATTAAATACAGTCTAAGTACCATTTTCGCACTGAATATTTAAGCAACATTGTTGTAGGATTTGCAAAGATCGACAGTGTGTTGAGGAGCTGCTTTGATTGCAGAAATTTATTGTTGTTTTGTTTGTAGCAATACATACGAACAAGCCTCAGTTCGAAATATAAATATATGATTAATTTCGTTGCTTTGGGTGTCTGAATTATGTATAAAGGAATTGTTTATTATATTCTTAATCGTTTTTGTGAGATGAATGTTGATAAAATGTTGTTTTGGCTTAGATTTAGCCATGGGGTCATTATGATTTTCAGCTGTTTTTCATAAACTGCATTTGTATCTAAGACATACAATTGAACCATTACNTAAGCTTTCAGATTTAAATATCTGGCTTATTTCGCATTTTTCGACACATGTTCTTCTTAACTTTTATTTTAATTTATATTGAAATATATGTATACTAATTTTTAATACATTTTATAAAAATTCATAAATATTTGACAAAATCGTACAGTCCCGCTTTAATACAACTTGGTTTTCGTGCTGTATGGCTTTTTCAGGTGGTGGGATATGTGAATTATTTTTATATCGATTGCTCAACAACGAATTTCTGATATGTTTCTTTAAAATAATCAACTGATTTAAAACGATCAACCAGGAAAAAAAGTAATTCTATTTATAGATGTTTTGTACTCCAGTGTTATTTAAATGTTGTATATTTTCCAAAATTAAGAAAAGTATTAACCCCTCTCAGAGTATCTTTCAATAGACTACGAATCATGAAGATCGCAAACGCCTGAACAGTCTCTTTATCACAACAGAAAATGCTCAGGACGAATTTAATTTTTTACTTAAATGTAAACTTTTTCAAAAACTTTGTTCGATAACAATATGTTAAAGATAGGGATTGCAACAACTTTTTCGAATATTCCAATAATACAAATTATTCAAATACTGTTTTGTTTTCAAATACATGTAACTTTTGTAATAACCATATTTATAAGTACAGTTTGTACAACTACTAACGCCTAATAACCATTTTTCAATTCCCATGGTTATCGACTTCATAGGAAAGATATCAACATTGACACCTAACTCTACTGTTGCGTTGGAAATTGCGTGTTGTTTTTTGTTTATCCTATAGTGTCGATCACGGTCTATAATTCAGCATAAAATGCACGCCGACTTGTGAGGATGCAATGCAAAACAAACTCTCGTGTTGCCTGGTTTTATCAGAGAATACTAACGAGTAAGAACAAAGCTTATTACAGTCTTTATAGATATATATTCTTATCTGTTTAAACGTATATCTGTATGTATATATGTTAACCGCATACTACTGAATATGTATAACCCGTATTAGCGTTTTATATGCTACAACACGTGTTTTGACAATTTATTTTTATTTAAATAAACAGACACACTGGTATGAATTTTGAATTTAAGTTGCTCAAAAGTTTAATATCCAGTAAACTGATTTACATTTCTAGTTATGTTTAATTTTGGTAAAATTACTTCAGCATACACATGTACCATAATAAAAAGCGCATTGACAACTATTGAAGCCTTATAACCACCATTTAATCTATATGGTTATCGACGTCTTAGGAAAGATGTCAAACTCCACCCCTTACCCTATTGTTGTGTTGGAAAATGTTCGCTGTATTTTGTTTATCACATAGTGTCAATCACGGTCTATTATCAAGCATATAATGCACGGCGGACATGTGATGATCAAACTGCAAAACAGACTCTCACGCAGCCGAGTTGATTATATCATAGTAACGATTAAGAATGCAGCTCTGGTCAATCGATTACAGTCTTTATAGAAGTATATATATTAATCGTTTGAACTATAAATAGGTGTACATATTTGATGTTTTTTTTAAATAATATAATAAACTGTACATACAGTGTATGTGTTGAACGATTTTCTCATTATAATTATGTTTGTGTCAGATATTTTTAACACAATGAAGTATTTACATTTAGACGTCTAGATCTCGTAAACATTTTGTAACGTGTCGCTCGACCAAAGTTTGGTTTCAATTATTGCTGCAGACAATTGATATAAAATTGAAAACTAGCTAAAATATAATTGTCCACAAGCTACGTATGATTTGTTATTGATAACTGCATCGGTTTGGAACATTAAGTTACTTATAATCATGTGTTATTAAAGTCCAACCTCGAGCGCGGTAAACATCCATATGAAGTATAATTATGTATAAGCTGTCACCTCGGGTCTGCATTTATTCGCTTATAGACCTCGAGATTCTCTACTGAAGCACGCGACTCCGGGTTTAGTTATTGATATTCCAGCGTTCATCAGATCATGTAGATAACAAAGAAACATAAAGCGATATGATCCCAATTTGATAGGACAAATACAATTATTTGCTCTGGATTGTATTTATTTTATTTTCATTGTCTGCATCTTTACAATACATGTAAACAATCCGTTGCTAGGTTTTCCATAATTTGTAACGTAAACATGGTTTATTTAATAAGCGAATAACACGGACCCTACATAAATAAAACAAATCACTTAACCTCTTCCATGTTCTTCATGTGAACCAAAAATTAACTTTCAGTTGTAAAGACAAAACAAGGCAACAGTTTATTTGTAAATAAAGGCCACCGGCCAACAATACAGAACTTATAAGTAACAAGATATTATTTTTGAGTTGTGATACATCAATTTTGAACATTAATTTTGATCTTTTTTTTTCATTATGGCTATGCTTTTAAGTTTTCTTTCATCAGAAATATGCTTAAAGCGGGACTGTACGATTTTGTCAAATATTTATGATTTTTT
>VMBQ01011258.1:5840-23493 GCA_007657795.1 Dreissena rostriformis | reverse complement strand
GATCAATACATTGTTAAATTAAATGTCAAAATAAATAACAATCCCCCCCACTCCACGTCCCAAGGTTTATGATTTTTTATACAATAATGAGTAAATCAATACAACCATATACTATATCTTCCAAGCATATTGATATATATTGAGCGAGTAGGGCCTTGTGTTTTGACATTCACACTTAGGTCTGTATTGCCTTTAATAGCTTTTAAACATTTACACTTGTGACTGTAGGGCCTTTAATAGTGACAATTAAAATCCTATTGACAACCGAAAATGACCAAAGGATATCACTTATCTACAAATTACGTGTAAGTTTACCCTGTCATGTTATATTTATATTCGAAACTGTGTTAAACACGAACAATTCTTTGGAGAAAATGGGTTTTAATGCATGTGGGTAAGGTATCGTCCCAGATTAACCTGTGCAATCCGCAGAGGCTAATCAAGGACGACACTTTCCACGTTTATGAAAATTTTCGTTTGAAGAAAGTCTATTCTAAGTAAAAAATCCAGTTAAGAGAAAAGTGTTTATTTAACTCATGCAAACAATTTCTACAAACGGGAATCAACTTAAGTATTAACAGGTATGCGTTATTGATCACTAAGAGATATAGTGTTACACTTAATCTTGACAAAACATGTACAAAATGACAACAGCACATCGGACTAACAGTGGTTTTAGATTACTCGTCTATTGAAGATAAGTTGCGAACAATCTGAACATAATATTCCAAAGACGGATTGATGTGCCGATACTACATTAAAACACACCATTCTTATCGTTCTTGATATAGGCACCGAGGACAGATGCAAACCATAGTGTAAGCTGTAAAATTATGAAAACTACAAAATGACTTCGTGAAATGATTTTGTTGAAATGTCGTAAGTTATCTTAGAGTTACAGAGTCAGTGAATGGATGTATATTAAACTAAAATCGACAAAGGTCAACTGTTTAGTTAAGTTTAATGAATATCTAATCTTATACTATCTTACCAATTTATACTGGGTTTTGTTTGGCAGTTGTTAAAAAATGAATACATTACATTCTGATATTCCATTTATCTGTACATGTGAACAATAAAAAAAGGTTGTGTAGTAAAGGTTTACCATAGGCGGTCTATAATATTAGCTTTAGGTGATTTAAATCATGCAAACATCGTGAACACACGGCCGTATGCAAATCAACTTTAGTATAAAGACGAGCGCGTTATTGACCACTTTAACGATATAATGCTTTAGTTTTGCCTAAACATGTACTTAATGCTTAAATCCCATTGGAAGAACAATGGTTTGAGATTACACGTCTATTGACTATAAGTTGTGAACAATTTGAAAAGAATATTCAAAAGCCGGATCAATTTTCCAATACTACATGAAACCGCACCATTGTTATCGTTTTGAATATAGGCATCGAGGACAAATGCAAACTATATTTTAAGCAGCTAAACTATGAAAATTACAAAATGACTTCGTTAAATTATTAGGTTTGGAATGTCGCATGTTACTAAAAAAGTGCAGAGAGTCAGTGAATGGATGTATACTAAACTAAACCCGATTAAGGTAAACTGTTTAGTTTTTATGTTTGATGCATATTTAATCGTATACTATCTACCAAATTATAATGGGTTTTGTTTGGCAGTTGTAAAAGAATGAATACAATAAATTCTGATACTCTATTTATTGATACATCTGAACAATTAACAAATGTTGTGAAGTTAAGGTTTATAATAAGCGGTCTATAATAGTAGCTTTATGTGATTTAAATCATACAAACATCTTGAACACACGGTCGTATGCAAATCTATTTCAGTATAAAGACGTGGGCGTTATTGATCACTTTACAGATATATGGCGACACTTATTTTTGCCAAAACATGTACGAAAGGACAAAAGCCCATCGGACGAACAGTGGTTTAAGAGTACAGGTCTATTGAAGATAAGTTGTGAACAATCTGAAAAGACTATTCAACAACCGGATCGATTTGCCGATACTATATTAAATCAAATCATTTTTATCGTTTTGAATATAGGCATCGATGACAAATGCAAACTATTTTAAACTGTTCAATTATAAAAATTACCCAATGACTAATACACTGATTTCGATTGAAATGTCGCACGTTACTTTAGAATTGCAGAGTCAGTGAATGGATGTATATACAAACTAAAAACGACAAAGGTAAACTGTTATGTTGGTATGTTTGATGAATACTATCTTACCGATTTATAATGGGTTTAGTTTATTATTTGTTAAAATGATGACTAAAATTTATTAATGTTAACAAATCTCGGACTGTAAAGTAATTTTTATTTTATTTTTAATATTATTTTATTTATTTATTTGCGATACTTTTTAAGGACATATACATACGATTAAGAAGGACTACAAAACGACCTTACTGCTTATACAAGTATTTATTTCAATATTATCGATTAGGTTAAGTTTTTTTCTGGGAAATGTTTTTTTTTTTTCCGAATTAAATACAGTAAAATAAACGGGATGCTGACGAATCTGGGTTAAAACTTTATAACATGTCATAATTATTTTGATTCTCAGCAAATGTTCAGTTAAAACATTTCAGTAACATATATGAATAGAATACACATAGTTCACAGTGGGCTCGGGTTGAATTTAACTGTCATAAATTCAGACACTATCTTTTTTTGTTTCGTTATCTTCCAAAATTAGGTCGTAAGAATTGTTTAATTTCGGACATGTTTTCAGGCATTTGCATGTGAACCACATTTATGAATTATTCTGTCCCTAACACTAAGCTTATTTTATGTTCTTTTATTTTTTTTTAAATAACACTGCACTACGACTCTGGTAAAAATCTAAATCTATATCTAATCGATCTTTTATGTATAGCTTTGCACTATGGTTACAATGTAAACTCACGACGCACGAATTGCGTCAATGGAAATACCCGATAATCTATACCACTTTACTTTCGATTAGACCTACGTACACACGGATTGAAAAGTGACACAGATGTCAATAAAAGGTAATACATATAATTAAAGTAAATATCATATTTAAAAAAAAAAACAACAACATGATACATGAAAAATAATACAATCAAGCAGTAGAACTTAGACTTAATGTTGCAAAATTGTCAATTTGTTTAATAAGAAATTCATTATGTTATCATTTCCAATACAGTCGATATAGTCGTTTTAGTCTCTTGAATACAAGCGGATTGTATTACTGAGATTGCATGCTGTAACAGTTGTTAATCTGTAAACAATAACACTTCATTTGTTGTGTGGGATGATTCGTGCCTGTATAGGTGGCACGAATAACACCAATAATGCTCAAAAAGGAGGCATATGACGATAATAGCGTACTTTGTCAGCATTATTTCTATAAGTACACAATGAAACGTGGTGCATTTTGGTACTTTTTGAATGAAATAAGCAAAATAGAAAATTGCATTTATTTTATATTGACTTTTAATGATGTCATTGTGTAAAACGCGTATAGTACGTTCTGGCAGGTTAATTGACCATTTTAAAAATAGCATTAGGTAATTATGTGCTTACACAAGCTTACTTAATAGACCTACGACTAATCAACGACCGAATAATTTAAGTAACTAAGGAAATATTAGTGTATAAATGCCGGTCAATATAAATGTTTATATGAATATACATGTATTGCTAATAGAAGATGCCTTTAAGTAAAAATAAGTTATTATGTATCTTTTCTGTTAAGTTTTCAATAATAAAGATGTTATTTAGTATTCTAGAGGTTCATGATCAGCCAATACTAGTTATGTAACTTTTCTCCGATTGCGTAGCATGAACACAATGTTACATTACTAATGGCACGTAATATATAAACTATAAAGAATAGTATGGGATTGGAGACGTTACCAATTACCTTAGTGTTATTGTATTTTACTGAGTGCATGTCCTCAAAATACTCAATGTAAACGCCTATTCTCTTTTATAAATGTGAATTTTACTGTTCATAATAGATTTGAAACAATGCAATTCAGATAAGATCAATTGTGTATAGTTTATCTTATAGACTTCTTCAATGTTCAATCGATTAACTATTTGTGTGACGTAGAAGACTCATGATCACGCCTTGTCTTTATTAAAAAAAAGAATCGCTCGTACGCGTAGAAAATAGTTTAATGAAAATAAAGATCAACAAAAGTGTCGATGAGAAAATCAACAAAGATGGTGACTGATATGAAATAGTTACTGGAAAATAAATGTCCAAATGCTCGTATTAAAAAGTTGTGAAAGTGCATGACGTAGTTGACAAATATCATGAAGCGAACACAAGACGTAAGCTGTTCAATTATTATGAGTTTTTCTGCGTTAACTGTATGCATACATGCAAATGCATACACATCGACGTTCTTCAGTTTTGTTATGTTAAGCACATACTAGTATGCGCAACATTTTGCAGCGGAATTAATTAGAATGACAGATATGCTCTGCATTTCTTCTCGCCACAATGTTATCGATGCACAACGTCCTCATGATGTGCTATTGTAATCGCCTTTGATCGTCGATCGTCGATTGTCGTCGTCATCCGTCGTGCGTCATACGTCGTGCGTCTTCGTCAATATTTGAATTGTTAACCCTCGTGTAGCCGCATGTTTTGGCCAATATTTATGAGTCCCAATTATATCTCGGCTCTGTATGAAATTGGGCCACGATGGGTCAAAAAACTAGTTCCCTATTTCTTGTGTGAAACCTAGTGAACAGTTTCTGCTCTGAATATTAAACAAAATGGGGTGGGATACGTGAACGCATTATGTTATTTTGTCCTCTTGTTTATTATAAAAATATTCTTCTCCTTTTTTATCTGTATATCGTAAAGCTCGTATATGTTAAACCTAACTAAATTCCATCCAAGTCACTATTTTATTGTCTCTCGTCTCGTTTTGACCTGGGATTTCGATCATGTTATCTGGTGCCCAGGCGCCCCCGTGCCCGGCGTACTACTTAAATCGCCTGTGTCTTTTCGTCGTAAACGTACACGATATTTTCAGTTATAACACTATCGTATTTCGTGGTGGCGTAATTAACAACCGTCTCCCTATCTCGCGTCGGTGAATGTTTACCCTTTCAGAACAGTCTTCTTGTACCTTTCACGACTGTTTTATCAAGTGTTTTTTGTTTAAAGTGTAATAACATTAAATCAACTGATTATTAAGCCCCCTTCCCCCAAGCAAGGCATATTTACGTAGCTATCTACAATAACGTTTGACCTAGATGTTTTGCAAAATTTATGTAGCGATACAATTGAATGCCAATCGATTTGAGCAAATTGTTCAAATTTATCGAATGCAACATTACTAAGGTAATTGTTTAACGTATAAATGCAGCATACGTTTTGATTAATAAAATGGGCATATATATTTAAAAAGGCGTCTTAAAAAAGTTAGTGCATATCCGCAACCTTCACTATAGACCTGAACATAATTATAGATCATTGTTCTCATGTCATGCTATTATCAGAATCTAGTGTGCATTCATGTAACGAATTGTCATAACGTATTTTAATAAGCCAGTATACATGTACGCGGTGCGAATAACATTGATAACGCTAAAAAAGAGGATTAAGTCGATCATAGCTTACTCTGTCAGCATTATTATTGTTTTTGGATGTAAGAATACAGTAAATTGTTATACTTTTAAAAAGAAATAAGCAAAATAGTCGAATATTTTTTTTTTATATTAACTTGTTTGTTGTTTCTATTTGTGAAAACCGTCGTGTACGGTCTGGCAGGCTAATTGATCATTGTAAAAATAGCGTTCAGTAACGTTTATGCTTACACACACGGAACAATGAGCGTATCAATAATAGACAAACCGATAATTTTAGTAAATGAGGAAGATTTAATGTATAAATGACTGTCAATACAGATGTATATTTAATTTTGGTTGCCTTTCATTAAGAATATGTAATCATGGCAATTGTCTTTTAGGCATTCCATTGGATGTCATTTAGATTTATAGAATGTCATGTTATCTATTTGTGTAGCATGAATACACCTTTGAAATACTAATAACGGTATTGTATAATTATATAGTATATTCTGCGGTTGGAGTCGTCGCGTTACCAATAAACTTGGTTTTCTTATATTACACTGGGTGCATGCCCTCTTAATACTCAATGTAAACACCGATTCTCTTTTATAAAGATAAATTGTAATGTTCATTATAGATTCAAATCAATGCAATTTAGATGAGATCAATAGTTTGTAGTTTTGCTAATAAACGTCTTCGATGTCAGATCGGTTAACTGTATGTGGGTAGGGAAAGACCTATAATGATACTTTGTCTTTAAAAGAGAATCGCTCGTACATGTGGATAACATGTTGAAACAAATTAAAGATTAACACATGTAACGCTGACAATATCAACAAAGTTGGTGGTTGATTTGAAATAGTGACTGGAAACTTAATTTGCATCGACTTGTTTGTATAATTTATGAAAGTGAGTAACGTAATTTAGAACTATCCTGAAGCGAACAAAAGAGATCAACTATCAAATTATTATGAGTATTTTCAGTTTGAGTTAACTGTATGAATTAATATAAAAGTATACACGCCGACTTTTTCCAATAAGGTTATGTAATGCATGTATGCACAGCGTTATTCACCGAATTAGCAATATAAACATGCTTTGTACAATATTTATTCTCATATCAATGTAATTGGTACTTCATTCAAATGTTTGAACACAACCATATGAAAACATCATTCCTGCTATATTCAAGCTGGACAAAATGGAAGATGAACATGATACGACCAACAGGACGGTTGATTGTATGTCGCCTATACTGGCATTGCCTCGGGAAACAGGAACAAAGAATAAGGTTTGTGATGGATCCACGAAAACATTGTTTCTCTTTCTTGCAATACAGCAGGTTATTTTACATTCTATAACAGGTTATTTGTTCAACAACAAATTATGGACTAAGCCGATGTGTTTAACAATTAAGTTCCGAAGATCAAAGACGTTATGCACGTGTTTTATTGCGCGATAACGAATATGTGACACTTAATCAATGAGTTTCTACCTGATGTAGTCAAGTGAAACTTACAATGCATAATTACAACTGATAATAAACAAATGACCACGCCTGGTAAACTTATTTTTAATGTTCGCCTAGAAAATGGTGTCCATGTATTTATCCATTAAAACGAAGTAATTAATACTTGTTATATATTTTGACACCAATACAACAAAGATACTGTATAGACGGATTAAACATGTTCATACAAGTACATGGTTTGATTGGTAAGCATAGTTTACACTTCTTCATTACTTTTAATTTGTACTTATATGTTTATTCAAGGTACGTGTTTCCAGTTCAAAATTCAATCTTCGTGGCAGTATCAATCTGGATAAATTGAGGCGGTCGAACAACAGAAAGGATCATCATCTTGTCGAAAACTTGATGGTAAAGAGCGATTGTTTGTTTCACTATTATAATTCATAATATATCTCAACTATAAAGCCTTCTTAATGCACTTATTGATGCGTGACAAATATGTATATTTGATATTTATAACGAATTCGTGTCGTTATACTTATAACAACTTGAGTCGTCTTACTTATGTTTTGAAGACGTTTTGGTGCGCATATCAGTATTTGTGTTTAAACATGTATTACCCGGAGGATTGTAAGGACACTAAGTATTTCATTAACGATCAATCAATTATTTACAATTTTGTAAAAGTCTAAAATTGTGGAACTCATGATTTGTTTTCACATCCGATCTACGGACTGACACACTCATACAAGCTGTAAACTAATTTATAATCAGATTTGATGAGCGTACATTAAGCGAATAAAACACACACAAAAATAGTTATTATGTGGTGTAAATGACGCAACACATGTTGAAAGCGATTTTGAGTATTAACAAATATTTGGCTTTTTTTACAGATTTAATGTCATACAATTAATCGAATAACTCACGTTTAACAGAAAGCGAACACATTTTTACCTTAAACAAAAACAGAAAGGGTATCTTCACCATGACTTGGACCCTTATTGTCCTAATAACGAGCATTTTGCTACAACGTCACGAACATCCTGACAATCTTATAGCGTATTTTAGTTAATGTAAATGATCCCCATGAAACAAGATTGTAAATGTAAACAACAGAAACACTCCAGATTGTTCCAACGTTTTATGTTCTGTTATTTCTCTCCACGTACAATATTCTTGATTTCTTTAGATTTTGTTACAGAAAGTTAAAAAAGCCAATTCTTCAATTTGTGAAACATACCCTTTATATCATGCTAAGACATGCATAAGTATACATTTCGTTGTATGTATTTAAACCACGACTCGATAAGTAAATTCAAATGTTAAACGACGATGAGTATTTTGTTAAAAAAAAAGACAATTAACAGATTAATGAGTGTATCTGTGTGTTCGCATCCGGAATAGTGTACACATTTTTTTATAACACTGATGGTGATTTAACAATAATAACAACACAACGCTGATTGAATATTTTCATATCTAGATTCCAGAGTACTTCCCAGCATTATCTATCCGGATATCGGATGCACTGGATATTATTGGAGCCGGAAAATGCACTGTAATGGAGCGAAGAGAAACATATATAAGGAGAGAGCGCACGTGGACGATATTTGCAAAGCTAACGGGTTACACTGAGGAATTTCATTTTCCTTTCGGGAGTCAGTCGGAAGGCACTACCACTCCCGGTCTCATGTCTGATATTGATTTTCTAAGTAGTGACAACACTAAGAACATCATGACAGACTGGAGGGACTGGGAGGCTGGGGCGGTGAACCTTCTGATGCTGCGTGACGACATCAATCCACCGCAACAATACTTGTTACAGGTCATCAAGAAAGACACACCGGAAGCGGCTTCCAGTATTGACGACGAAAAGTGTGTTAAGAAAGATTCTGGGCAAGTACTGCTCAGCTCAGAACGATGGAAACAGGAATTAGAGCACAGTTTCGCAGATTTGGGGGAGATAACCAAACATGGACCCTCAGTCAGTCCTATTACCAACTGGGATGTTGTACATGCATTTCACGTTCGAAAACTTCTTCCTGAAATTCAACACTGGGTAGACATATGTAAAGGTAAACACTGGCCGCCTGCCCAATTACTGGAGGCTGCACGGGTAGCTCCGTCTTTCCTGGTACCTGCTGGTCACCCGGACAGTGATTACACGCGCGAAGAATGGCGACTGTCTCCGAACCTCATAGAACGAATGTTAATGTTTAGTTTTAATATGACACAAATAAAATGTTACATAGTTCTAAAACTAATTAAAACATCCTTATTTAATAAAATGGTTGGGGATTTTACCACAAGTTTCCATTGTAAAACTATAATGTTCTACACCATAGAGAGAACACACTCTTCTATGTGGAAGGATCATAACCTTATGTTTCTTCTAGTACTATGTTTACAAGTATTAAGAAAGTGGCTGCGATTGGGAATCTTCCCTCATTATATCATCATAGGAGTGAATTTGTTCGATGGAAAACTGTCTAGGGTGCAACAGAGACGCCTTTTACAGTACGTGGACTACTTACTTAAGAGCGACTTGCAAGATTTATTTTATATAGATATAGATAAATTAGGGTTTCGGTTACAAGCTTGTGGTATACGGCGAATCGGACAAGCTGGAGAGGAAGAACAGGGACCTGTATGCTTACGTCACAGCATCAGTTTATTGCTGAAGTTCGAGCGCTTGGAAAGGTTTCTTATGCATTTAAGAAATATAACATATGCTATAAATACATATGATATAAATACTTCGAAGTCAACCCTTCAGCGAGATATACAAAATAAATTACGCACTATTTTTAAATACTCCACGAATGTCAAATTGAAATCCGTTGCTTTAGAACTTATTTATCACCTGTATGCATTATACAATTCAATGCAATCATCTAAGTGTTTGCGACTACGAAACCCTGCTTTCAACGAAATTATAAGGCGTTTCCAATATTCCTTAAACACGGATGTAGCTTCTAGTCGCTTAAAGTTTGCTTCTACACTGTACTGCAGTGGACATCTTCACGCGGCAGTAAGGGTGCTGGAAGACGTGACGAAGAGGTACCATAGCAAGGTCAAGGCTGTGTGTGGATGTAGAAATGATAAAGGAGGTTGTGATATACAGGTGTTTGGTAACATGATATCAAATAACAGTGATAACGGATTCCTTGAACCACCATTCGCATTCTGTGTCAATTTTGTAAAACAAGAAGCGTACTGCGCTCCATACATATTGCTTTTTGAAATGAATCGCGGTATGACTAAACAAGTAGTTGAACAGCGACATTACCATGAAAAACGGTGGATGGACAACGCTGAGGTGGATGCTCGTCCTTTCCTTCACTATCTACAATATCTCACGTATGGAGGATTATGTGAACGGGACAAACAGCTTCACGCGATGAGAGTACTCGAGTCTTATATATGTGATCCAATAAATATGATTAATCTGTATCACAATGAGACTGTAGGTAGCTTGCTTGGTCACTGCTATGAAATGGAAGGAAATTATGGAGGGGCGTTACATTATTACAAACAGTCTTTAAGTAGATGCGATACCATCAATGCTGCTTACTGGCACGTGCAGCGTGTGCAGCGCATAATAAGTAATTTAAAATGAAAATTAAAACTTTTAAATGTGCACAATGAGCTAAAGAATTATGCGTTAAGATACGCATGATTTTATCTGGTAGTTCTCTAAGTTTAACATGTTGAGTGTATGTAGTATTAAGCAGCACATTTACCAAGCATATACCAAGTACATGATTAATGTTAAATATTAACTTTGTACGCGTTATTCTTTTATATTTGAATTATAATAGGAATGTATATTAGTTGAATAACAGAGAAGGCGTACACAGCGGCAGAATAAAGTAGTCGAGCACACTCTCGTGGAACAAATATTGTTCAAATGTTAATCCATCACATATTTAACTACACTAACGTTTTAAGGTCATTTGTATGTTTGTATAAACATTCGAAATCGAAAGTAAAAAATACATGATTACACAAAAGTAGTTTTTCTTTCTATCTATAAAATTATGTTAATATGATTGAAATATGTTTTGCAGTTTCGCAATTACTCAACCATAATCAACAATGTGTCTATCTCATGCATGCCAAATAAATGGACTAGTTCGCTCATTTTCGTATTATGTGGAAGGTTGTGTAAATGTTTAAACTCTAAAAAATATCATATTTGCAATTTTCTAAAAACAGAATAACAGCAAGAACACACACTTGAATACAACAGTTTGTTTTATAACTGGAACCAGGGACCGTAAGGAGCAAAAGCTAACGTTCTACCACCACACCATTGAGGCTTTCGACACTCAATGTTACTAATATACATTATCGATTTAAAGCATTTCAAACGCTTTATAAGTTTACCAATATCGATCGATGAATATCGATAAACAAACATATACATGTAACATGTTTTTAACTCATTAGTGTTCATTTGCGTGTTTGAACATACTTATTGCATTTTTCTCTTTTAAATAGTTGTTTTTAATACTAATTTTGTCAAACAGTTAATATGTCCTTTCAAACAAGTCGTGCTAACGCGCTCGTGGTTTAATACTTACGCATAAGAACTCTAAATCGTTGACCAAGAAACAAAGATACATCGAATAATGTTTCTGAACAATCAACAGGGATTAGGGAATGTGGTAGCATATCACTCGAGTAATCAGCGCTGATGACATTTCGAGTGTAAAAGATGTTTCATTATTTCAAAAAGTAAGATCTCTTATTTAAGTATTTACACAATGTGATACATTGAAGCAGGGTAAAGTGTCTGAATACGAAACGATAATATATATTTTTTTCAAAAATGGCCAATGTTGTATTTATTTGATATGTTAATGCAAACACAACATATAAAATAAATGTGATGAATTATACTCAGTATCAATGTTAAAGTGATACGACTAATGTTGCTAGACAGTGAGTTATTTGTTTTCTTCTACCATTATCTCAGTAATTGATGAATAACAGTCATTATCAATGTTTACGGGATACAACTAATGTAGTTAATTGGTGAATTATTTGTTTATTTTCATAATTCTTATAATACATGTATTTCATTTGGATTATTTGTAATTTGGGGGACAGTGGTCTAGTGGAAGGATGTTGGTCTAGGGATCGAAAGGTCCCTGGTTCGAATCCCGCTCAGGGCACTGGATTTTTCTGAGAAAAAAATAAATAATCCCACGCTTGCTCCACTCCACCCAGATGTATAAATGGGTACCTGCGAGGGAAATAAGCCAATGTGCCGTGGCTGCAAACTGCGCCGAATGTAAACGGACGACTTATATCCCAGTTATCGGAGGGTAAATGTCAAAGTCGATTGAATATTTATAGTAATCAGACTATAAACACATGCCTTTGCCTTTACCTTTATTTCGTATATGGCTACAAAGCAATTGTGCTCTGAAGAGTCAGCTAATACATGTTGTTTTTGTTGTTGATGGTGTTGTAGTAAATAGGTTTCAATGGTTAAATCGGCATTTTCATAATTCTGGGTTTTGTGAAAATTATAAAAATAAAACTGAATTATATTATATGTGTATAGCGTGCTAATATGTAACGATACTACATGTATATTATTGAAAACACATGTCATCAATATAGTAATCATTCATGTTCAGAAACAGTATCAGGAGATAAGCTCTCGTCACCATTATGTGAGCCTCGTTCTTAGAAAAACTGGGCTAAATGCATGTGCGTTAAGTGACGTCCCAGATAAGCTTGTGCACAGGCTGATCAGGGACGACAATTCCCGCCTTTATGGATTTTTTTAAGGAAGTCTATTTTAAACGAAAATCCAGTTTAGGCGGAGGGTGTCGTCTCTGATTAAGCCTCTTCGGACACCACGTGCAAATCTTTACGAACAAGCCTTGTTTTCCCAGAACGAGGTTCATCTAGTCTTTCAGATAAGATAAGTGTGTCATAGATTTTCACTGAAATGGCCTAGAATTTGGCAACCCCACTAATATATTAATACAAAAAAATCTGAAAAATTTGACATCCTTTAAAAATCGCGTGCCATATGAACCTTTATGAAATCTATCATAATTGGACACAATGGGTCAGACACATACTAGATTGATTTTTACAAAATTGTAAAGTTTCGGATAACACCAATAGCCTATATTATGCATACATCGATGAAACCCTCGTTAGCTCGAAGCTGCTATATCCCTTATGTAGTGGTTACTAAATATATACTATGCGGTCTGACAATCCAATACATGCAACCCACAATTTATCATTTAACGGGTTAATGATCAAGACCAGCTAGTGTAGTGTTGCATAGGTGAAAATAATCCTGACAAAAATAGACTAGAACAATATGTGCAATTGAGAGCTGACCTGCAACAGTTCAATTGCAAAGGCAGCATGGTCAGTACTTTGCAATCTCTACTACACTGTCGTTATTGCTAACCAATCAAAATCGTGTTAATTGCACATCTCGTATTCTGACTCGACAAAACATGTTTTACATCACAGTGCATGACTAAACGGTACATAAAAGGGGACTGAATCTCACTAACGACGTAAATTGATACATACAAGACAAGGGACATAAACACTGGTATCTGACACATATACAACATAGAGTAAATTTGACCTAGTATCTTACATCATGTTTAACATGTTACAAACATTGTCTAAAAGTTATTCTTGGTCCGCGACTAGACGTTTAATGTTTCGCGGGAAGCGTTCGCACAGAGTAGTGAAGTGAACGGTGCCAGCCAATCGACCCAGAGGTTCGATCCATTCTGCTGGTGTAAGCGTTCTTAAGGACATTCCCAAACAAAAAAATAACTGGATGTTAATCGTTTTACAGTGTCTCAATAAGACAAAAGGCTTTCAATTAAATCGAGCATACATCAATAAATGGTTTAATTTATAAAATAACACAATTAGACAAGCCAGATGCAATAGTCCCCCGCGTCTCTAGGTTTATGCTGTGTTGATATAATATGGAGTAAGTCAATAAAATCATTTACTTTTGTTTTAAGTACATGTAATTATATATTGAGCGATTTCGTTTTTGTGTTATGAGATTCACATTTAGGACTGTATCGCCTTTTATAGTGTTCAAACATTTTCACTTGGGACTGTAGGGCCTTTAATAGTGGAGATTAAATCCTATATCGACAATCGACAAACCCACACAGGCTATCATTTATTTTTAAATTACTTGTCGTCTTATCTTGTCATGTGATATGCTTATTTATATCCGTAGCACAATCTAAAGCAATATCATTTCACCATGAACACATACGTCGTCAGCACGGATGCATTTCATACAAACTAACTTCGCGTTTTGCTATCAGTTCGAAAATGTGTTAAACTCGATTTTGTGAAGTTATTTTTCTTCATAACGATCAATTATAACCAGATATACGGTTTCTTCTCATTTTGTATTTGCATACAACACATATATAGACTACCACTGGTGACTATGTCATTAACAGATTGTTCTACATGAAATATGATGTACGCAGAGGTGGTTAATGATATATTTTACTCAAATTCAATGTAAAAGAAATAACTATAACAACAAAATAAAGTCAAACCTTTGCTCATAGAGACTCCCATAACCATACCTTTTCTTGAAGGGCATTCCAAGCCGCAATGATTTAAACAATAACAAAGATAGGTCATGCGTTATGCAAGAAAGACATCGACGCGAATCAACGGTCACTGTTTTACGGTCATCTATTTACCGGCTTCTAACCAGTAGATGAGGGGTTTCCCGCCATCTGTCAAAGTCTCCTGTAGTCTCCAGCCTTGGAGCAAAAGAGTGAATTTATGTAAAAGCCGACCGAGTTGATATTTCTCATAAAAAAATGTTTTTCTTAACTGACCTGAATGGATCAGTATTCGTCAGATACATCTAAAGCTTAACTCTTCCATACTGATTTTCGCAAAAATTGTGCCAAAAAATACAAAAAAACATCAAAACTATGAAACATAATCATGTACATTACGGAATTCTCAAGACTATTATTAACCTGTGACGTATGCACGCTTTGGGTCACGTGAGCACCAGTTTCACGTGATTTTCACTTCCGCGCTTTTCAAAATAAAGAATAACTACTAAATAACACGGTTTCTCCATGGCAAATGGCGTTGTAAACAATGATGCAATGGTCACGTGGCTTTACATGTGACCAGCGCGTGTTTAAATTTAGATAATTTCTGTCCATGGACAGAAATTGAAAAGCCCTATCTTTGTTCTGAATTTGGGCATTTCTTGACCGATTTTGACCAAATGTTTTGCACATCTGACATAAATACCATCACATTTTGACTCATAATCACTATTTTGCGACACATAACAAAAATGGGAAAAAAATACCAACATCAACTCGGCCGGCTTTAAATATAAATGTTTACCCTTCTACATGCACAACGAAACATTCTAAAATAAAGTCATGACAAGTGTCCCTACAGAGAATTGTGTCTTCTTATAAATGATGTTCATGTTTTTAGAGAGTATAGCATTACACTCCAAAAAGATTAAGTATAGTGTAACCATAAACACTGACAGTACAAAACGAATGATAATGCATTCATCGCATGAAGATTATTTTATATTCCTTGATGTAATGGCATTAGTGATTGTGCAATATGTCCATAACGACCAAATCGATTTCCCCCGAACGATTTCAGTATACATTCTACCTGCGAATAAAGCCCATCTGCGAACAACGACCAACGACCGCAATGTTACATTCCCAAATATCAATTTTGATTGCTTACAACGACCACTTCAACCATAACAATCAACGATTTCGCAACTTTAAATAAAATACATGGCCGCCATGACGCTGTGATAGTCACGTGATAAACATCCTACCCGTGGACTCGTCGGTTGCTATGGAGATATTGGCAAGTGACAGTTTACTGCACTCGATAGCAGTTGTTTGTTTATTTAACACACATTGCTAATTGGTTGGCGGCCTGCTTCTGTTATGCATTTGACAGTTTGTCGAAAGTGTAAGAAGAAACCTTTGTATTTTAGTGATTCTCGATTAATGTACTTATTCCCGAAAATATAAAAATAACGTTTGGGGCTTTCATCAACTCACGAACGAAAATTTACAGTTTCGTTACAATTACGATGCTAATTACACAAATTCATGTTGATATTTATTCCTTTTATTAATTTCTCCGTGATAAGACGTGTATAGATAAGTCAATTGTCAGTTCAAGTTTACCATTATGGCTTCCAAGCGCTAGTTCTTGAAATAAGAAGAACGCGTTAAGGAAATTAGTGCATGTATGGCAGGTAAAGGACACCGTTGTTGAAGAGTGGCTAGTGAACTTGGTGTTGGCGAAACTCAAATCCAGAACATTATGAAGCGTACACTTGTGATAATGGACGAGTTTGAGGTGAACGTTAACTCTTCAATTAAATTGCATGTACATGTACATACATTTCAATAGTTATGTATACATGTATATGATTGTTGAAATAAATAATAAACATATAAGACAATTGAAATAATAAATATAAAAATAAAACTGTTTTTTTCAATCATTTATTTCATTATACATGCATTATTATTCAAAAATTGAAACAATAGAGCACACACATAGTTTAAGTACCTGGTAAAGGACAACTAGCATACTTTTCAAAGTTGTGATCGACATGTAATTTACAAATTAACCAAACTTGAAAGAAAGTCGCGCGTCAGGTATTTTATAATAAACTATATAATAAATAACATATTTGTTTATAAAACGGAACTTTTTTAACCTTTAAACTTCCCTTTCTTTTTTAATTGTAAATTGAACAGAAGAACATACGCATCATTTTTTAAATGCAGCTGTGATGTATATTTATTATCATACCATGCATTAATTAATATGGTGAAGTCGGATACTCATACACCTCTTTCGATTTATCGAGTTCCGATTGACGACATTTCAATGAATGATCACACAAGTATTGTAGTCCAGTCGATTTGTGCAGATTTTCAACAGAATTGTTCAAGTTCTGATAAAAGCATGAACATTTGCAGAATACTAGCTAAGAGCATACTGAACAATATCAGATATGGACCCACTCTCAAAAATTTGCATAAAGGGGTATGGCGGCCATTTTAAAATGGCGGCCGTCAATTTTTTTTTAAATACATTTAAAAATTCATCAACATTGTATTAGTGTATCAACTGACCTGAAGTCTTGTATTTACCATGCAAGTGACCTTATCAATGTTATCAAAGAAACAAATTAAAAATAAATATGATCAAATTAAAATGCGGCCATCTTGAAATATGAAATTCTAGCCACATTTGTCAAAATCAATGAAAAATAATATATTAAACTGTCTTGAACATTTTAACGATCCATTTGAAACATACACTGCAAACATAATAACAATAGCAAGTGATTGGTATAATTTGAATAGTTGTTTAAACAAATTAAGGGAAATTAAGAGACCACTATCCGTAAACAGCACAGTTCACATGTGCATAATCAAATAAACATTTATTGTCAAGTCAAAAGTACAAGTAAATGTATTCATTCCCTATCACATTGCCCTCCACATTTACATAGAGCTGTGCAGCTCAAAGCTGCTTTAACACACTTGCAACGTCCTCGG